>CAUYTI010101681.1:0-109329 GCA_963575145.1 Galago senegalensis | reverse complement strand
AATACGGGCCGGCTCGCCAAAGGAGAGGTCAGGGTTACAGACTCCCCCAAATACGGGCCGGCTCGCCAAAGGAGAGGTCAGGGTTACAGACTCCCCCAAATACGGGCCGGCTCGCCAAAGGAGAGGTCAGGGTTACAGACTCCCCCAAATATGGGCCGGCTCGTCAAAGGAGAGGTCAGGGTTACAGACTCCCCCAAATATGGGCCGGCTCGCCAAAGGAGAGGTCAGGGTTACAGACTCCCCCAAATATGGGCCGGCCTCATCAAAGGAGAGGTCAGGGTTACAGACTCCCCCAAATATGGGCCGGCTCGCCAAAGGAGAGGTCAGGGTTACAGACTCCCCCAAATATGGGCCAGCTCGCCAAAGGAGAGGTCAGGGTTTCAGGTACACAGGCACTAAAGACTGAGACATCTTCCATAGAGGTCAGTACACACCTTACAGGATTTGATGATCACAGCTTGTTCCATTCCAAGGGGGGTGGCTTGAATGGGTGGTAGGGATGAAGCCTCTCCCAGTCACATAGAGGAAAAAAGTTGCTGGGCGACCCAGTCCTCATGGCCATATTCCTCTCAAGGCTCAAAATAATTTAAAGTTCCAACAGCTTTAAGTTTGAATTATTCAATCTCTCAAAGGTTAGTGACTCAATTGCTGGGCTGTGGCTGGCATCTCTACTCCTTACACACCGACCCCACCTTCCAGGTGGAGTCCAGAACTCTGCCTCCTGTAGCCTGGGGGCCTCCGGCCCTCCCTGCAGATTTCTGAGGTCACCCCCAGGAGCAGGTGCCCTACCCTTATCTCTGCCCTCTTCTGCAGTTGTCCACAAGACGCTGCTAATCTGGGGGTCAGGTCTGGGATTCCTTGGGCCCCAGTTTGCGAGTGGGTGGTGTCCACAGGAGGGTGTGTGCTCCTGACAGTTCTTGTTCTTTCCCCCTTCCCCACATGGCTGGAGCCTGGTTCTGTCCAACGTCCCTGCAGTGAACAACTGAGTCTCCCTCTCTATCCCATGACCATAGGGCAGGCGGACAGGCGGGTGGCCAGGTAGATTTGTCCTCAGCCTTGCTTATGCAGCAGGAGGCCCACAGGCCTCGCAACCCGGGCAAAGCCCCCTCCCCAGGCAGCCCTGCACCAGGCCGGGGGAGGGCAGGGCTCTGGTCCCCAGACAGCCGTGAGCACTGCATTCTCCATGTGCTACTCCAAGGATTCTTGCGTTCCTTGGAAAAGAAGAAATTCCTCAGGCACCCGAATCCCCAGCCAAGCCCCAGCAGTGGTATGCCCGCCTCCTAAGCTTCCTCCCAGACACAGGCAGAGGCAGCAGCCTCAGTCTCTCATGGCTCTGGTTTCCAAGCGGGATCGGGGTACAAATACAGGATGGGAGGAGAGCTGGGTGCCTGGGGAGGCCGGGACAGAGGGCTGTGCTGCCCTGGCTGCAGGGACATCTCTGGGGTCTCTGAACTGCAAATGTCTGAACCTCTGTCCCCCTGGGTTAGTGGCCCCAGATTAGGCAGGAAGAGTTGTTATCAGTACTTTTTATCTCCCTCACTTAATTCCAATGGAGCTGAGACCTCTTGCGGGAAGCAGGTTTTTAACTAGGCACTTCTGAGCTGGCGTCCTGGGTCCGTCCTTTGGTTGTGACACCACACTTGATCACGAGCTCAGTGAGCGGCAGCTTTCTAGTGATAAGAGGCAAACATCCTTCTACTCACACCGTTGGTTGTTAAAAACCACTGAGCATTCCATGGTGTACATATACCACAATTTATTGATGCATTCATGGGTCGATGGGCACTTGGGCTTCTTCCATCATCTAGCAATTAGGAATCGGGCTGCAATAAACATTCTGGTACAAATATCTTTGTTGCAGTGTGATTTTTGGTCTTCTGGATATATACCTAGTAGAGGAATTGCAGCCCTAAAAGAAAGATGGAGACTTTACCTCCTTCATGTTTACATGGATGGAGCTGGAAAATATTCTTAGCAAAGTATTTCAAGAATGGAAGAAAAAGTATCCAATGTACTCAGCCCTACTATGAAACTAATTTGTAGCTTTCATGGGAAAGCTATAACCCAATTATAGCCCAAGAATATGGGGAAAGGGGAGACAAAGGGGAGGGGAGAGGGAGGATGGGTGGAGGGAGGGTGATTGGTGGGATCATGCCTATGGTTCATCTTATAAGGGTACATGTGAATCTTTCTAAATGTAGAATAAAAATGTCTTAACATAATAATTAAGAAAATGACATGAAGGCTATGTTAACCAGTTCGATGAAAATATGTCAAATTGTATATAAAAACAGCACACTGTACCCCATGACTCCACGACTGTATTAATGTACACAGCTATGATTTAATAAAAAAAAAAACACTGGGCATCAGTATTTAAAGATCATCAGACAGCATGATGAAAATGAGGGTGATGACGATGATGACGGCTCTGGGAGTGACATGTCAGGAGCACCAGCTGCCCGGAGAGCCATCACTGCAGGGCACTGGCCCAGAGCAGTGCCCTGTGTGCAGAGAGGGAGGAGGGGTGTAACCAGGTGTGCCGTACAGGGACCACGTGTGGAGCGTGCTGGAGTGATCCGTCCACAATGCCAGCTCTGTGCAGTGAGCTGGCAGATCCAGCCATTCTTCAACCAGGGGTTAGACCTGCGGGGCTCAGTTGTCAGAAATTTGGCACAGAAGGGTGACTTTCTGGGAGGATGGCCACAGCAAGGGGGCCCCCCAAGGTGGAGTCATACTTGCTTCGGGCCCTTCCAGACCTGGTCCTGACTTTCTATCCTTTTCCCCCATCCCTGTCCATAGCCAGGGGTATACGTCCCCAGCCACCAGCTCCTTCTTTTCCTGGACACTCTGTGTTTTTGAATCCCCTGGTCCTCTGTTAGGGCCCATTCCTTGTCTCTGTACCTGGCTCACTCCCAGGCACTTTCTGGCACTGTCTGCCCCAGGAGCGTCCCCAACTGCCCACCTTCTGAGCTTCTTCTGGGTACAACCTCTGCCCCTTAATGGACTCGCCCAGTCCTTGGGGGAGGCAGCTGGGGCCTCCATCAGGCTCCCTCTGCTCGTGAGCAAGAAGGGCACTCAGGGGAGGCCTGGGGTGTGTCAGGCGGGGAGAGGGGCACTCAGGGGAGGCCTGGGGTATGTCAGGTGGGGAGAGGGCCAGGCTCCACACCTGGTGCAGGTGTCCCCAGGTGTCGTCCCCATCTCCATGACTCCCTGCCGGCCTCTGCTCTGGGCCAGTGCCCTTCAGTGATGGGCATATTCTATATCCCTGCAAAGCAGCCATTAGCCTGAACTATGGCTGGGGTGAGGTGGAAGCAAGATCGTTAACTCTGTCTAAGCTGAGTTTATCTGAAGCTAAGTGGTCACACGTGGCTGGGCCTACTTAGTTGGCTAGCACAGTCTCTGAGTCCTGTGTCAGATGCAGTAGGAGGCCAGCCTCCCACCTGGTCCTCTGACCCCACAGAGGATCACCATCCTCAAGCTCCCCCGCATATAGCCTTGTCCACAGCAGGGCTGCTGGCAACCACCTAGACAGGGGCCAGCCAAGGCTAGAATCCCAGGGGCACTAAGGGTACCGTGGGAAGGAGGTGGAGCAAGGCATGAGGGGAAGGCACCTCTCCCACTGGCTGGGGCGTGTGCGTGGGCATTGGGGGTGAGGGCAGGTTCTGCGAAGGTTCAGGGTCCCCACAGGATCCTCGTCAGGGACAGCCCACGCCTGACAGCACCGTGGTGCCTTTTTGGGTACAGGCTGAAAATAGAAGTAACCTAATAAGGTAAAAGCAGACTCTTATCCTTATAACTGCCTGGGGATCAGAGCCGAGGGGAGGGCCTGCTGCTGCCTTTCTGAGGCTGTAGGTGGAAGACTCTGTCCCCCAAGGGGTGATGAGCCCAGGCACCCAAGACTGTTCCCCCGCCTCTCCCCAAGGCCACTAAGCTGGGCAAGGCCTGAGGCTCCAATCACGGGGGTGGGGTGGGGGGGGTAGCCGAGGGGGTTGGTGCTATAGGATCCCTAGACGCCTGCCAGGGACTTGAGTAGACCAGTTCTGCAGACACAGGGAGACTCTCCCTACACACAGGGAGAGTGCAGGTCCCGCATGGGGACTGTATTAACAGCCTGATATGGACTGGGCTAGTTTGAGGTCCCCCCAAAGTACTCCCACAGCAGGGGTTCTGGATGCCTCTCGCCCCAGAGCAGCAGTGGGGATCTGGAGGGGCCAGACTAGCCACGTGGCTGGTGGAGTTTCAGGAACAGCCTAGTGCTGGGGTACTGAGCTGGACACCATTCAGGGGAGCCTCTGTGGGCCTGGGGGCTACACTGCCTGGTTGGGCGACGGGCCTCTGGGCATGGCCACATAGGCACTGCAATCCCCAGGCAAGGCAGCTCCGTGTCTTACACTGTTTCATTTTTGCAGTATTTTCCTTCCTTGGGAGGTGAAGGGACTGAAACCCCTGATCCTGCTCATCAGGGGCCGCGAGAAGGCTGAAGTACCATGGGATGGGAGCTGAGCTCCCCCAGCACCAGCCACCTGCCGTCTTCAGGCACTCAGAGTAAGTGGAAGCTGTTTGTCCCAGCACCCACCACCTCTGCAGACTCACAGAAGGTCCCTGTGGTGCCCAGAAAGGACAGGAGCATAGAAAAGCCACAGGGCATGGCTACTGGGGGACGGAATCAGGGCATGGGGGTGTGATCTGGGGGAGCCCTCTGCCTCGGTGGAAGAAGACTGCAAATGGCCTAGAGGTGAGGGGTGCTGTTTGGGATGAGTGCTCACCTGGAGGTCACAGCAGCCAAGACCCTCAGGATTTCCTGATGACCCATCCCTGGACTGGCCTTGCAACCCCCTGACACTGGCTGAGAATGTGTGAGCAGACTCATTGTGGCCTGTGGCCCCAGTAAGTAAAGGACAAGCTCCTGCAGCTCCTGGGGCTGTGCTCCCCTCCTCCTCCTATCCTTTCCCACAGCACCCTCCTCCCCCCACAGCTCCTCTTCCCCCACAGCTCTCTCTCCCCTCACAGCTCCCTCCTCCCCCCACAGCTCCTGTTCCCCCTACAGCTCCCTCCTCCCCCCACAGCTCCTGTTCCCCCTACAGCTCCCTCCTCCCCCCACACCTCCTCTTCCCCTCACAGCTCCCTTCTCCCCCCACAGCTCCTGTTCCCCCCACAGCTCTCTCTCCCTCCACAGCTCCTGTTCCCCCTACAGCTCTCTCTCTCCCACCACACCCTCCTTTCTCCACAGCCCTCTCCTCACCCCACAGCACCCTCCTCCCCTCCACAGCTCCTGTTCCCCCTACAGCTCTCTCTCCCCCCACAGCTCCCTCCTCCCCACCACACCCTCCTTTCTCCACAGCCCTCTCCTCACCCCACAGCACTCTCCTCCCCCCACAGCTCTCTTCTCCCCCCACAACTCCCTCCTCCCTCCACTGCTCCTCTTCCCCCACAGCACCCACCTTCCCCCACAGCACCTGCCTCCCCCCACAGCTCTCTCCCCCCTCCTCCCTCCACAGCTCCTCTTCCCCCACAGCACCCTCCTTCCCCCACAGCTCCCTCCTCACTCCCTCCACAGCTCCTCTTCCCCAGCTCCCTCCTCCCCCATAACTCCCTCCTCCCTCCACAGCTCCTCTTCCCTCCCACAGTTCTTTCCTCCCCTGACAGCTTCTTCCTCCCCCCACAGTTCTCTTCTCCCCCCACAGCTCTCTCATCTCCCATAGCTCTTTCCCCCCTCCCACAGCTCCCTCCTCTCCCCACAGCTCCACCCTCCCCTCCCTGAAAGATGCTCCTCTTCCTCCCTGTGGGGAGTGGCCTGAGGCCTCACCCACCTTCTGTTGTATCTTTGCTAGAAGAAGGTGAATTCATCCCTTCCATGCTCATATCTAGCCAAATAACCTCAAGCAAGGGGAAATCACAGAGCTTGGAGGCCAAGCTGCCATTCCTTACCCACCATGACTAGTCCACACGTCCAGCCCAAGCCACATAATGCAGCTGTGGGCAAAGCACTGGGCCAGGTCCCCCAAACACTGCCCAGGAGGCACCAGCCCTGTCTGTGGCCAGTGAGATGCCCCCCACCCTGCCCTGACTGAGTGCTCCTGAGAAGCTGCTCAGTTCTGGACTCTCTTGGGCCCCAGCAGGCCCAGAGCAGATAGCAGTGGACACGGGGAGCTGAGTTTTGCCCATGCTGAGCTCCCATGGTGGGGAGAGATGGACCTCAGCTATCCTGGATAGAGGGAAGTGGCAGCCGTGGCAGTGTCTGGAAGAAGGAGCCCACCTGTGGACCCAGAAGTTGGTGCCTGGGCTGACATAATAGCAGGGGGTCTTGGAAGCTGAAATCTGGAGAGCGTTCTGGACAGAGAAACAGCCTGTGTGGCAGGAGGGAGCACAGAGAGCCCGAGGCCCTAACAAAGAACAGGTTTGACGTTGTCCCTCAGGGAGGAGGGGGTGTGGAGTCGGGTCTGGGCTCTGGTCCTTCCTGCCCTCAGCTGGGCACATGTTTCTCACAAAATCCCCATCCCCTGAAACATGGCCACTCATTCCACCTGCTGGTGTAGAGTGAATCCAGCCCTCTTTGGCACTGGTTGGGGGGTCCTCCTTCATCCCAGGAACACCAGGAAGCCTTGCTCTGGCCGAGCTCTATGCATGCTGGGTTAGGGTGGCCCCAGTCCCAGGGGCCTGCCCATCTGTGGGTCTCAGACAGAGGGGCATGGGAGGGCCTGGGGTGAGGCCTCTTCCTACAGGCAGCCTTGGCGGGTCATTAGGTCCTGCCTACCCCTTCTCTGAGATGTGGGCTGACCTCTGTGACTTGTACATTTTCTCAATCACACCGTGCATTCCCTGCTAGCATCTTTGCTTGTTCTTGGTTTTGCTCTTGGGTGACAGAGTCAACAGACACCAACTGCCCAGCACTGTGGCTCTTGACATGTGCCCTGTTCTGCCTCCTGTGGGAGGGTTTCAGACAAGGCAGAGAAAGGCATGGATGATCAGGCCTGGCACGGCTCCCTGGGGCATGGGCATGCCTCCATGTCCCATGAAGTCCCAGAATTGATAAGGTGGCTAAGAGGTACATCCTCCTGGTTGGGGGACCTGGGAGAAGCCACTGCTAGAGCTCTTGTCCTCTCCCCCTATGCTGGCCACACCTCTGCCAGCAAGGAGGTGGCACAGAGTCCAGATATGCTGGGTGCACCCAGGCCACTGCATTCACCATGTGGATGGAAGCTGGGTGGTACATGAAAGTGCTGCTGCTGCTGCTGCTTCCACCAGCCCAAGCCTGTGTCTTTGCCAAGGAGCGTGCTTGTCTCTGCAGCGGCACTGGACACAGCCCACCTGCAGCCTCCTCTGGCCTCTGTGGAGCTTGGCACATGGATGATGTCCAGATGAGCGTGCAGAGCTGACACCAGTGCTGGAAGACCCTTTCTGTGGATGGCCTGAGGCTCAGAGGGTGGCTGGCACCAAGCCCTGCAGAGGTTCCGTGCAGATCTGGAGCTCCGAGTGGCAGCACAGACCATGTCCTGGTAGACACATGTCCAATCTGGAAACAAATTGACTTGGACACACAGAGTATCGGGTCATTTGGAAAGGTGTTCTGTCCCAAATCCAGCTATTGGCACTACAGGCAGGCACTGCTGTCCAAGGAGAGGAGGCCAGCCCCAATCAGACCTCAGTGACTGCCTCATGGGGGACCAGCTGGGCCTGAGCATGTGAGACGGTGCTCTGAGGTCATGTGCCCACCCCATGCCCACTCCTTGCAACTCTCTGGTCTCCTTGGGCTCCAGGCTGACATGGCACAGGGATACCTGATCTCCCATGGCTGCCAGGATGGTATGTGCACAGCTGTGCTGAAGTGTCTGGATGCATTTGGGGGACCACAGACACCCAGTTCAGCCTGTCCCTGGGCACCATTGTGTCCTTGACCTTAACTCGGCATGAACATGCCCAGAGCCAAGTGCAGCTCCTGGGGGACCAGTGGGGTCTGGGCTGCTGCCCCCATCTCTCCCTGGCTCCTTCCAGCCACCTGGACTGAGGATGGAGACGGCCCCTGCGTGGACCCCCACACTGTCAGCTTGTGGCTCTGGGCTCCCTAGCCCACCTCAACCTGAGGTGCCCATCCTGTCCTGTCTCTGGCCCCAGCCCCCAGCATCCCTCCCATTTCAGGGTGAATGACTGACCTGAGGCCAGCCCTGCTTAGTCTCTGGGCTGTTGCTTCTCACTCCTATTCTAGGTGGCCTTCTTGGCCAGCTCCCAGCCTGGAGGCCACAGAGGGACTGACTGTGAAACCCGGGTGTGGCCGCTGCCTTACTCAGTCCCTCTGCCTGAGTGTGCCAGGGCTGTCCCCGGGTTTGAAGGGTCATCTCAGTGGGCTGGCCCTGACCAGTGGCCTCTACTCAAACCCCAGATGACTGGGATGGGACCCTGCTCCACAGGGATGACTCCTGGTGACTGGGCCAGCTGGGGAACTTCCTTAAGTTTTATTTACCTTCTCTACCTAATGCCACGTTAAATGGAGATGATGACAATAGCTGAAAACATGTGAAGGGGATTGGCCAGAATAGGTTTGCTCCCCGAATGTGAGCTGTCATGACTGTTGGATGAACAGGGGACAGCAGGGCACTGGCCCTCGATGGCCTCCAAGAGGAGAAGACAGGTCCACTCAGACAAACACATGTATAGAGGAATTCACTGTGGCAAGTTCAGTCTCCTCCTCTGCCTCAGCCTCCAAGTTCCTCCCCAAGGGGCACGGCGTCGCCCATTCCCCGGGCAGCTTCCACGCATGGGACTGCACACCAACCTGCCGTCACACACGCTCTTCAAATTTAACCCAGATGCTAACGTGGTACTTTCTGCTCCTGGCATTTGGAATTTAAAGATATTTTCCTTCTCAGACTATATAATACTATAATTTATTCAATCAGTCCTCTCACTATGCATGAACATTTGTTTTTTTCTTCAATTTTTGCTGCTATAAACTCCACTCCAGTATTGCTGATCACATATTACGTGGCACACGGGTGAGAATATTTGCAGAATAAATTCCTAGAATCAGAATCGCTGAGTCAAAGGTAGACACCTAGGTAGTTTTGAAAGTGTCGCCAAATTATCGTTCAAACTGGTTGTAAAATTTTCCACCACCACCCCCCCCCATCTGTGAGAGTGACTCTACAACACGCTTGCCAACGCAGTGAGACGCCGGCGGTGTTGGGTTTTTTTTTTGTTTCCGTTTCTGTTTCACCGGCTTTGCAATCTGATTAAAGAGGAATGTTACTATGGTTTTGGTTTTAATAGTTCTTAGTAAAGGACTGAGAAACTTTCCCTTTAAGTGGCATTTTTATTTCCTTTCGTGGTGAAATCTTCATGTGTAACTTTTGTCTTCCCATTATGTTTGGGAACCATATTTAAATTTTAAGCACATTATCCCTGGGTCATAGTTGTTCTATGTGTCCCTCTGCAGAGACGTACATCACGGTGCACACACCCTGTGGTTTTTTAGTCTTCGGGCTTCCTTAGGCTGCCTATGCGGGTGTACACACATTCTGTGCACCTGAGGCCAGGAGCCCTGCTCCCTGACTTGCTGGCTACCTGCCCTTCCCAGGCACCTGTGTTCCCCAGAGAAGGGCGACCCTCAGGAAGAGTCGGCCCTGTCCCTGGGCACAGCAGGGCCGGGGTGCGCTGGCCTGGAAAGTGGGGACAGGAGGGTCACCAGCGTATCTGCTGTGGCGCTCTGGTGTTTTCCTTTCCTCTGTGTTTCTATCGTCAATCAGTCCACCGGTAAGGACTAAAGTAAATCCACCGTCATTTTTATTATTTTACAAACAGCTACACGGCGGTCTCAACACGTTTATGGAATTTTCCATCTGCCCCCTCCCTGCCGTTCCGAACGGATGCTTTTCCTGCAGACTGATTTCCTGTGCGCTCTTGGGTCCATATCCACACTTTGGACTTTATTTGATTGACTGATTTTTTTCTTTTACTTCAAAACTGCACTGTTTTAATCAGTGTTGGGTGTGTGTTGCCGTATCTGGTAAGCAGGATAAATTCCCACCCCGGCTTTTCTGTAACATATTTCTCTTGGACAATCCTGCTAGTTTGCATGTGTGGTCCACCTTGAGTGTCTCTCTCACACACACACACACACAGGAGGGGTAAGCAGAGGTGCACACGTGCCGGCATAGTGTGCCTGGGGAGATGGCCCCACGTGTGTGCAGCACTTTGGGGAACGGTGGCTTCTGATGTAGGCAGCTGCCGTTCCGAAACCATTGTGAGATCTCTATAGCTCAGGTATCTCGAGGGTGAATTCCTTAGCACCGTCCAATCCTCTTCTCTGCATGGCACTGGGCATTTTTGTTTTGATTTATTCTTATATACTTTTACAGCTTTATGCTCCTAATATGTAGTGTAAATAGAATATTTTCTTTAATTTTATCTTTCTATACTGCTTAAAAACAATTTTTGACTTCTTCAACATGACCTGCTATGATAAGACCAGGACCTGGGTGTCCCTCTTAGGAAAAGGGGTACCAGAGTGCTGATACCCCCTGAGTACTGACACCCCCTGAGCACTGATACCCCACTAAGGGCTGACACTCCCCTGAGGGGTGACACTCCCCTGAGGGGTAACACCCCCCTGAGTGCAGACACTTTCCTGAGGGCTGACACTCCCAATCTCTAACACTCCTGATCTCTGACACCCCTTGATTTCTAACACCCCCATTATCTGATACCCCCGATCTCTGATATCCCCTGAGTGACTCCAGCTCCACCCACTGGGGTGCCAACTTCTCCACTTTTGCTTCCCCATTCTCTTGATTTCTTTCCTCACTTTACCAAACTGGTGCATGTATGTCCCAAAGCAGTGGGTTGCTCAGTTCTTCCTGTTTGTGGCTACTACAGATGGCACTGGGCCTCCTGAGATCTCCCGCGATCTGCCGTCCTCACTCAGCAGGATGCCTGGGACTCCTCCACCCAGCGGGCTGTGGCTGCAGTGAACTCCACCTCCTCATTCTGGGGTGTAGACTCTTTGCCACAAGCCAGACACTCTGGACATTTGGGCTGGTTCCAAGTCTTACAGAATTGTAAATAATGGTGCTATGAATGTTCCGTCCCCGTCTCTTGCCATGTTCATAGACATATTTGTTTTTGATTATTTCTTGTGTTTTTTCTCATTCAGGGGCATATAATCAGATGTAGTTATGAATATGTTTAGTTTTTATAAGATGAAGCCCTAATTATTTTTCACTACCAAAGTGTTTGGATAAACAATATTTAAGCAATTGTATTGTTTCATATACTGGTGTTCAAAGACCAGATTTTTCAATACTACATTAATCTTTAGGCTTAAAATACGCATTTTATTTTTAATTCTTATTTTACTGATCACCAATCAGATTTGTTTTCATTTGTGTGATCATTATCCTTTCAACTTCCACGTCTGTGAAATGCTTGTCCATACATTTTGCCTGTTGTGATTGCAAATAGGCTTCATGGATTGAATGTGCCATTTTTATAATGACTTCTGACTGAAAGAATTTCTATTATAGTTTGTATTGTTTTTGTTTTGAGACAGGGCCTCACTTCACTCTCCTGCCCCAGATGAGAGTGTAGTGGTGTCAGCCTAGCTCAAGGCAATGTTAAACTCTGGGGTAGTAGCAATCCTCCTGCCTCAGCTTCACGAGTAGCTGGGAGTACAGGTGCCCACAGCACCTGCCTAAACTTTCTATTTTTAGTAGAGACAGGTCTTGCTCTTGTGTAGGCTGGTCTTGAACTCCTGAGCACAAGTGATCCACTCGCCTCAGCCTCCCAGAGTGCTGGGATTACAGGTGTGAGCCACCGTGCCCAGACTGTCCTATTATTTCTTTTTTTTTTTTTCTTTCCAAAACATTTTCTGGTCTTCTCTCCTAAAATGTGTTGACCTGTCCTGCAGGGTCTCAGATGGCCGTGGGCCCTGAGTGTCAAACGGAGCCTGCTGCTTCTTCACGCCACAGATTTTGGGGACACCACACTGTTGGTCTTGCTGTCTTTCTTGTAGGAATTTATTTTTGTTGTGTTGAATGTGACAGCTGAGACATCTTAGACAAAGACGTTTATTTTGCTTTATGGATGACAACCTTTTAGTACACATTTTCAAAAATTGTTTATTTAAAAATTCAGTAGAATTTAGGGAACGTTTTAATGCTGATCGCTTGGTGCCAATGTTTTTGTCAATTTTTCCTGGAATACAAGGCGCCCTTTTAATACATACATAAAATTTCCCTTTAATGTCCAGAAGAACATTTAGAATGTAAGTTTTCTAGGACATTATCTAGATTTCCTTTGCTTAAGGGACCACTTACCTGTATGTTGGAGGTAGTTTTTTGTTGCCTTCAGCGTTGATGTTTTTGGCCAGGGCTGGGTTTGAACCCGCCACCTCTGGCATATGGGGCCAGCGCCCTACTCCTTTGAGTCACAGGCACTGCCCCAGCTTTGATGCTTTTTTCTCTGTTAGAAAAACAGAGAAAAAACTACCTGGTTTTTCTATCTTGTTTTGTCTCTTCTCTGGGTCCCGACTCTTGGGGTATGACAAATGCTTGTGGGATTGTGCTCCGTGGGGGGCTGATTCTGTCACAGAGGGTGGAGTGTGAGCAACCCTGACGCTGGCAAGGCCCTTGCTTTTGTAGTGATTAATCATTTTAGTGAAGGGGAAAAACAAAAACAAAATAAATGATATAAATTCAGTTCAACGAAACTGAATATAGGCAGAGAGAATGACAGGGTGTCTCTTTGGAAAGGACAGTCAGGTGAAGCTTTTCTGAGATGACAGTGTGTAGCCCAAACTGTGGGACTGAGACTCTAGAGTGAGGGACTCCAGGACCCAGGAGAGGGGAGGCCTGAGCTGGGAGGCTGGGGTGGAAGTCTCAGGCTGCCGAAGTGGGGGAGCTGCGGGGAAGTGAGGATGTGAGACCCGAAGGCAGGGGTTCAACCCAACAATACACTTCAGATGCTAAAATAGTAAACATGTTAAAAAATATCAACTGAAATATAAATGTTTCAACATACAGGAAATTAAACAAAATGTTCTATAAATTATTAGCAGAAAAAGAATAAACTATTTAAAAATAAACACTGCATATGATAAAATTCATTTTAAAGTGTTATTTATTTCTTTAAAATTCAGTTCTCCAAAATGACTGTTATCATTGGCTTCACGGTTGACTCTTGAGTTCATTTTTTTGTTGTTTTATTGACACATAAAAGTTGTACATAAGTATGGGGTCTATGTGATATTTAATTCATTCATACAGTTGTAACTAGGATATTTACCACCTTAAATATTAATCATTTCTTGATGGTGGGGACACCCCAAATCTTCTCCCCTAGCTATTTTGAAACCTACAAGAAATTCACATTAACTATGGTCACCCTGCTGTGCTCGTGGGTCTTATTTCTCTCATCTAGCGCATTTTTGTGCTGATTAACTAATCTCTCTTCATTTTGAGTTTATTTTCTTGTGCAAATATGTGTTGGAAATCTCTGACTTAGGGTACTATTTAGGAGATAGTTGTAAGTTAACTTTTTTTAAAAATTCTTTTCTCTTTTCACTTATTCCCCTTCAAACACCCCACACCTCATTCCATAATGCCGAGGTTTTCTGCTGAGTTTTTTGAGGACTGGTGGCTTATCCACGGTGCGCTGGTTCCAATCTTTCTTTATCTTCTTCGTTCCTGGCGTGTATAGATTGAGATCTTCTGCAGTTACTCGCACTTATTTCAATTCTGTCGTGTTTATATTCCATTTCTCCAGAAATCCCTTGAACTATGAGGAGTTTATTGGAATAGAAGGTGTGGTGTGGGCCTGCGGTAAGTGCAGCCAGCCCTGCCTAGACTTACAGCCTGTACACTGCTTCGACCTCTTTGCTTACATTGAAAAATCAAATCATTGATCTTGTTCAACTTAGGGGTTTTGTTGTTGTTGAGACTGGAACATTGGTATCCCAGCTTCTGCAGACCAGAGGAGTTATTGCTATGTTTTGATGACTGAAAGCACTGCGCCTGCTGCCATCGCGGGTCAGCACTGGTGGGAGGAAGAGAGAGGTGCAGGGGTGGAGACTTTCTCCCGGGGAGGGATTCTGGGGCGAGACCAGGGTGTCTAGGCCAGGCAGGAGAGGGAGGAGATGGCTGCAGGGGGCAGAGATGAGCCCGGGACTCCCTGCTCGCCTCTGTGAGGTGGTGCCAACATGCTCTGGGTTTCCTCACATTGCTATTTTTTCTTCAACTTCTGCTCCGAGCTCTGCCAGACCATAATTCTTCTCCACCTCTGCTGTTTTACTTTCTTCTGTCCTGGTGATTTAGTTGGTCACCATGTCTAGCCTCCTTGTGCAAATATTTCTTGATGAATACTTGCAGGTCACCAGTTCTCTTCCCTGGTCTTGGCGCGTTTTATGACTCAGTCTGTGTGCAGATCTGATGCTGGTTCCTTTCTGATCATTTCTCATTTTTAATGAGTGAGTTTTTCTTGGAGGGGTGAGACAAGGTCAGAGCTGGGTCCCCCACTAGCAGAGAGCCTGCCTGGCTCTGGGACCCCCTTCTCCCAGACAGCTGCTGCCTGGGCTGCTCCCTTCCCCCACACTCCCCTTCCTTCTTCCCTCTGTCCTCTCTCAGGGCAACCTGAACGTGGTGCATCAGGTGACTCCCCCAGGGTCCTTAGGGCCAATCCCACCCTGGAGGCTCAGCCCATCCACTCAGCACTTTTCTGGAAATTGCTGATTTGTCCTTCAAGCCATGTGACCCATTTTTAAAAAATAAACTTTAAAATTTTTAAAGTACTTTTATATCCACGGGAAAGTTATATCATTTGTTTATTGTTATTTTAAACATAATTAATATTTATATTAAATCATAACTGTATACATTTATCGAGTACAATGTGATGATTTGATATACACTGTGGAATGCTTAAAAAAACTGATTAGCATAACCATCACTACACTCACTCACTATTCACTGATTAGCATAACCATCACTGTTTACTGATTAGCATAACCATCACTATTTACTGATTAGCATAACCATCACTACACTCACTCACTATTTACTGATTAGCATAACCATCACTATTTACTGATTAGCATAACCATCACTACACTCACTCACTATTTACTGATTAGCATAACCATCACTACACTCACTCACTATTTACTGATTAGCATAACCATCACTACACTCACTATTTATTTACTGATTAGCATAACCACCACTACACTCACTCACTATTTACTGATTAGCATAACCATCACTATTTACTGATTAGCATAACCACCACTACACTCACTCACTATTCACTGATTAGCATAACCATCACTACACTCACTCACTATTCACTGATTAGCATAACCATCACTACACTCACTCACTATTCACTGATTAGCATAACCATCACTATTTACTGATTAGCATAACCATCACTACACTCACTCACTATTTGTGGCACAACTATTACAATATACTCGTAGTTGCTCTGAAATGTAACCTCGCATTGTCCACATTAGGTGGATCTCACTGGACACCCTCCCTCCACTCGCCCTACCCCGCCTCTACCCCTCCTCTCCCCTCCCTTTTTCTGGAATGTATTTGTGTTTTATCATTTGTATGAATGTGTAAGTGATTACATATTGGTTTCATAATAGTATTGAGTACATTGGAGTGTCTGAAGATACAAAATTAATACTTACAAATCAGTAGCTTTTATAGATACCAAGAACAGTCAAGCTGAAAATACAGTCCAGGACTCTATTCCTTTCATAGTAGTGCCAAGGAAGAGGACACACCTGGGAATTTACTAACAAAGGACATCTCTCTGATGAGAATTACAAAACCCTGAGAAAATAAATAGCTGAAGATGTTAACAAATGGAAAAACATACCACGCTCGTGGCTGGGAAGAATCAACATTGTTAAAATGTCCATACTACCCAAAGCAATCTACAGATTTAATGCTATCCCCATCAAAGCCCCAATGTCATACTTTAAAGAACTTGAAAGTACTTTATTTTATATGGAATCAGAAAAAACCTCGAATAGCCAATACATTCCTCAGAAATAAAAACAAATCATTTTGTTTTTAATAGTCCCGTTAAGTACCTGTGTTTAACTGTCCTTGTGTTTAACCTGATGTGAAGGGCAGCGTCCTGCCTGTGGTCAGCACAGCCTGGCTGTTGTGCCTGTCAGGTTCCTGATACTCACTCGTTCCTTCTGACTCCTGGGCACGCCATTCTGGGACCATGTGCAGTCCACTCACCCTCGTGGTGGTCAGCGGTCAGTTCACTCGTCCTTGCGGTGGTCAGCGGTCAGTTCACTCGTCCTCGTGGTGGTCAGCAGTCAGTTCACTCGTCCTCGTGGTGGTCAGCGGTCAGTTCACTCGTCCTCATGGTGGTCAGCGGTCAGTTCACTCGTCCTCGCGGTGGTCAGCAGTCAGTTCACTCACCCTCACAGTGGTCAGTGGTCAGTTCACTCGTCCTCACGGTGGTCAGCGGTCAGTTCACTCGTCCTCATGGTGGTCAGCAGTCAGTTCACTCACCGTCGCGGTGGTCAGCGATCAGTTCACTCATCCTCGTGGTGGTCAGCAGTCTGCATCCAGGCTTTTGCAAGCCTGGGCCGTGTCTGTGTGGATTTCCTGTTACAGGCACGTGGGGATGTCAGTTGGGCACACGCGGGTAGAATGGGAGGCTCAGGGAGTATTTACAGGTTCACCTTCAAAAGCTCATGCTGAACTGGTGTCAGCAAGTCACCTTCCCACCAGGAATATATTAAAAACATTCTCTGTGTCATATCTCCCAGTTATGTCATTTCAGACTTTTAAAAACTGTTGTCATCAAATGTGTGTAGGCAGTGCCTGGCCGTGGCGTCCAGCCACAGCCCCTGTCCACTGGAGGGACTGAGAATTCCTTCCTGCAGCTGTGGCTCTGAGTGTTTCCTTTGCATCAGTGTCTATTCCCAGCTCCCGGTCACCTTTACGCTGGTCTGTTTTGCTTTCATGGCTGAGATAAAGGACTTCTGTGTGCCTTCTTTATAGGAATCGGGTCTCATTCCTGTTTTCCAAATTTCTTCTCCCGATTTGTAACTATAAGGTTTTTATCTTTACTTTTTCAATGAACAAATGTTTTAAATTTAAATATCCACAAATTTACTTATTTTTAATTTTTGGTTAATTCCTTGTGCTTTTCACAAATCATTCTCTGTATCAAAGTCTAAAAGAGGTTTGTTTATATTTTCTATGAGAAGTTTTAAAGTCTTACGTTTGACATCATCAAATAATATGTGTAGCGTTGATTTCTGCACGTGACGTGAGGTCATGGTTCCCTTTCTCTCAGTCCCCTGACCCCCCAAATCCCACCTTCCCTCAGCCCTGACATGCCTGTCCCATCCCACATCAAAGCTGCACCCACCTGGTGAGCGCGACTCCTGGCTCTCTGCTCTCTCCTGGGTCAACCTGTCCTTCCTGTTCCTTCACTATCATGTCAGGACTTGTCATGAAGCTGTGACCCCAGGGAGAAAGCAGGGCTCTCTGTCCCTTCCTGGACTTTGCCCGAGAGCTGTCTCAGATGTCCTTGTACTTTTATTTGTCCCTACATTTTAGAATCATTAACTTCTATGAATATCCTTTTCAGGAGTTTGGGAAAGTGATTTGAGCCTATACCTGACGTCGTGTTAGGATCGATTGACATCTTTTCTCTGCTAAATCCTCCTCTCCAGAAACCTGGCATGTCTTTGTTACAACAAACTCTCTATTTGAGGGCAGTACTAGATTTATTTAATAATTGTGACACTGGTGCAGAGAGTTACTGCACACTCGTATATAGTTTTCTTTGTTGTTAACATCTTACATTCGTGTACTATTTTGTATAACTGGTAAACAAATGTTGGTACTTTATTATTTAAAATCCACAGGTACAGATTTCTTGAGGTTTTATGTAAAGCTCTTTGCTAAATTCTCCTATTTTTTCCAATAATTCCTCTATAGATTAAATTGATTTTTTTATTTAAGCAATGATTTATTCTAAAAATAATAAGTTTAACTGTCTCCTTTTCAGTCCCATGTCTCTATGTTTTTGTTGTTCTTGGATTTTTGTGCCAGTTGGTAATTTCAATATGATGTTAGACAGGAGTGTGGAGAGCTGGCCTCTGGGTCTTCTTGATCCTAAAGGGGCTTCCTCCAAGGTGCTCCTTTTTAGAATAATTATTTTGTTCTAGGCATTTCTGGGCATTTTGCTTGTGTTAATAAATTTATTTTCAAGTAAGAATGCCTAGCTATTTTATTAACTTAGAAAACGTTTTTGTCATAAATGAGGATTAATAGATCAAACTTCTTGTCAAAGTAAAACATACACATGGGAAAGGAGCACTTATTCCCAAGGCACTGCTGGCGGGGTCTTCGCAAGATGAGCACAGCGGGAGGCCAGCACCAAGACCCAGCGATGGAGGGCTGCTCATCGTACAAATGGCATCATGCCCTGCCAGTCACAGCCCCATCCTCAAGGGCCGTCACTGTCCCCACTGCACTCAGAGGGTTCGTTTTCCCTGCCTTGTCCTTTATATAAAGGGATTTGTGCCTCATGTACTCTGTGTCTGATTATTTTAACTGGGCATAAAGAGCGTCACGCTTTGGGGGGATCGCAGACTAATGAGTCTCCTGACATAAGTACTCACGTTTTGTTGTATGGATATATAAAAGTTGATGTGTCTGTCCATTACTGATGGACATCTGGGAAATTTCCAGTTGCTTTTGTAAACTTTGGCAGTATCTCAGGAAGAACCCGTGTGTTTATCTGTGAGGTTGTGCACCTGGGAAGGGAACGGCTGTGTGCATGATGTGGACTGGTGAGCTGCTGAGAAGCCTCCTGGGTGGTTTTCCAAGGTGGTTGTGCCAACTCCACTCCCACCAGCGATGTGGGCTGTTTTCACTCCACTCCCATCAGTGGTGCAGGCCATGTCCACTCCACTCCCCAGCAGTGTGGGCTGTGTCCAACTCCACTCCCACCAGTGGTATGAGCCATGTCCACTCCACTCCCCAGCAGTGTGGGCCGTGTCCACTCCACTCCCCAGCAGTGTGGGCTGTGTCTAACTCCATTCCCCAGCAGTGTGGACCATGTCCACCCCACTCCCACCAGTGGTATGGGCCGTGTCCACTCCACTCCCTCCAGCTGTGTGGGCCATGTCCACTCCACTCCCCAGCAGTGTGGGCCATGTCCACTCCACTCCCCGGCAGCATGGGCCATGTCCACTCCACTCCCTGTCAGCATGGGCCATGTCCACTCCACTCCCAGCAATGGTGTGGGCCTTGTCCAATCTGCTCCTTCTAGCTGTGTGGGCTGTGTCCACTCCACTCCCACCAGCAGTATGGGTCATCTCCATTCCACTCCCACCAGCTGCGTGGGCCATGTCCACTCCGCTCCCTCCAGTGATATGGACTGTGTCCATTCTGCTCCCACCAGTGGTGTGGTCCATGTCTACTCTGCTCCCACTAGCTGTGTGGGTCACGTCCACTCTGCTCCCACCAGCAGCGTGGTCCTTGTCCACTCCACATCCCTGTTCCCACTCCTGCCTGTCCTCTGTGTCTCACACTCTGCTATACACATGCTTGGGCTGAAGGACAGCTCTGATTTTCACTCCCTTGATGGATGATGAAATTCTAGTGATTTTTATGTGTTTTACTGAGTATTTAAATGTTTATTTTTTAGGAGTTTTCTCTTTCTCTGGGGCCAATTTGCTTTGTGTTGCCCTTCTTTGATGATTTATGTGTGTGTTTAATGTTTTAGATATGAGCCCATTTTTCATATTCTACATGTTACATGTTTTATACGCATTTTCCCCACTCTGCTCTGCTCCTTGCCCATATTAACGTGTCTTCAGATGAACCCGATCACACATATCCATTCTTTTTCCTTTATGCTTAGCAATTTAGATATCAAATTTAATATCCCACCTACTCCAAGATGATAGACATGTTCTCTAATGTCTCCTTGCAAAACTTAGTCATAGAATCTTCGGGTTTGCATGTGGCGTGCATAACACCACGATTCTCACTTCCTTACGGATTTCCAACTGACCAAGAAGCATTTAGTGAAAACAACATCCTTTTCCCAATACGTGGCCGGTGACTATACCTGTGGGTGTGTTTCACTCTCAGTTTGGCCCCACTGGGCTTTTTGTGCAAGCTCCCACCAGCACCATCATGATGTCTCCATCTTCATAGCTTTATAATGAAATGTTATTTAGGGACTGCAAATTGCCATGGATATTCTTAGCCTTGTGTGTTTCCATATAAACTTCAGACTCAACTTACCAATTCTACCTGCACACAAATATCCTTTCGTGTGGAGTGCGGGTTGTGAGGTGGTAAGACCCCCACAGCCCAGGAGGTGCATTCAAGAAACGACCCCCAGCTGTTTCTCCTCCTTTCCTGAACAACAGTAGTCCTTTCTCCTTGCCCCCTCTGCCAGAAGTCATGTAGCTTCTCTACACATCCCTATATTTTGCCTAAAAGCACACAGCCTTCTCTCCCTAAAGTTATTGCCCCTCAACCTTGTAAGATGAAAATATTCCCTCTTGCTTTCCTTGCTCAAGGGCAACACTGTTAGTACAGCAACCTTGCTTAGGTGATATGTAAATACAGCTGTTCACACAGTTCAGTGCTGGCTGTAGTCAGCAGCTGCACCAGACCTCCCCATCCCATCTCTTTATCTTTTGTGCAATTGTGTCTCTTGTGTGATTTATTTTCTCAATTTTCTACCATTCCCCTTCTGGTTCATTTACTCTTCACACTGGTTCACAAAACTTTCAGCATTTTGATTGTAATCGCATTAAATCTATTGCTTGATTTAGGAGGCGTCGTTATCCTCATTTAGTTTTTCATTAACCAAACGTGGTGTCTTTCTGTTTATGTAAACTTCTAATTTTTCTCAAAAAATTATGGATGTTGTATGCAGCAATTCTTCTCCAATTCTATGTGGTGCAGGACCAGGTTTTTGTTTCATTTTATTTTGTTTTTAATTTCTAATCTATTTTTAAAATAAAACTATTGCAGTTATGTCAAAACTGCTAGAAAAGTTTCTACTACACACCTACATTGAACTTTTTCTGGTCATCAACTGGTAACAAATATTTCTCATCTATGCTTTGTGTAGCCCTGACAAAGGTTATGAGCATCTTTGGTTAAATTAATTTTATGTATCTGATTTTGTTTGATGCCATTTTGAAAGATATTTTAAACATTTATTTTATATTTGTTTGTTTCTGATATGCAAAAATATACATAATTTTTAGGACATCTTAATTCTAGACTCCTTAAAATAGTCATTTATTCTAATAATTTAGACTCTTTTGAATTTCCAAATGCACAATTATGTTATCTGGAAAAAATGTTATTTCTTTTTTAAAATTCATATATATTTTATTACCTTTTCCTTGCCATATTGCAGTGGCTAAAATGGCCACTGTGACAATGTTGTGATAACGTGGTCTTCATCTCCTTCCCAAATTACGTTTCTGTGAGAAAGCTCAGGAGTGTTGTTTACTAAGTTATTTTTGCAGACACCCTTTATTTAACCAGGGAAGTTCCCTTCTATCTCTAGTTTACTGAGAGCTTTTTGCTTTGTTTTGTTTTTCTTTCATTTTTTTCTTTAACCCAAATGGGTATGGAAACTTTTCCTGTATCTATTAAGACAATCCTATGAGTTTCTTTTCTTTCTTTCTTTCTTTTTTTTTTTTTGGTAAAATATAGCTTTCCAAATTTATGTAACTCAGGCATTCTTAATAACACATTTTCCTTGTAGTTTATTTTGTTATATATTAATGTTGTCACACCAAATTTATCTGGTTAATACTTGTAAGAAAAGTTTTCCTCTCTTTGTTTTCAGCCCTTATGTGTACTCATATTTTAGGTCTATTAATATAAGTAACACATACATGGATTTTTGCTTTTTAGTGAGTATATAATCTTTATTAATAATTATATATAATTTATATATAATTATATTAACTGTATTTATAATTAGTGAGATAAACTGACTTATATTTATTATATTTGATGTATTTGATTGTTTTCAATGATCACAATTAATTATTTTTATTCACTGTTTATATTTTTTCATTCTTCCCCTTTTAAAAATTTATATATTTATCATTTCTCAATAATATATAAACTTTGGCAGTTCTCAAATCTGATATTTGGACTTTGAACCTCTATAATGTTAGTAATGTCTGCATCTCTAATTCTGGGTTATCAGGGAAATATTTTCACTTTTTACTTGGTATCAGTTCTCTCCTATATTTTAAGAACAACAAAATTTCCCAGGACAGTTTATCTTCATTACGTCTTTTAAGATCTCCATCTCTTATTTGAACACAACTATTTTTATTGAAGTTGTTTGTGTGGAAAAGCTTCTGGGGCCTTATACTCCTGAGAGGGTTTAACAGGGACTTACATTTGAATGACTATCCGTTTGGATAGAAATTGCATTTTCTAAATTTGAAGTTGTTTCTTTCAATGTTTTGCAAACACTGCTTCATCATCTCCTCACATATTTACACATTATAGTACAATTAAAATATGGAAATAACAAACAGGAAACTTAAAGCTTACAAAGATAAAGAATATCTTACCTAGGACTAAACAAGAGTAACACTGACAGATTTTCAGCCGACACTCCAGATGGAGGAAACACATTTATTAGGTAAATTTTAATTTCTTTATTTTTTTATGTGTTCTCATCTTGTGTTTCTAATGTCGTCTATAACCCATTGAGTTGTTTTTCATTCTTTTTTTATTTCATTTGAAATTGTCAAGCTCCTCAAAATCTTGTGATTTCATCTCATTTTCCGCTCGGAGGAAGACCAGGCCCTGACTATGTCAGCCCCAGGCAGCTCAGAGGCTTGAGGGTGAACCCCAGGGTGGGGCCCCAGCTGTCAGAGGGTTGGGATTGAACCCCAGGGCGGGGCCAGCGGGCAGCTGCAGAGTGCCCAGGAGCACAGAGCAGGAACCCAATGGCAGGGCCAGGCATATTCCTGCTCTGTGTGGCCCCTTGTGCCTCACTGCCCCTCTGTAAAATAGGTGCAATGGCCATCCTCACCCCACACGATTGTTGAGGTGTCTCTGAGATGAGGCAGGGAATGGTCCTGCACATCCCCAAAGCTGTAACTGCCACCTATTGCCTAGAATCATCATGAAACTTTTGCCATTGGGTTTTATATCTCTTTGGGGGCCAGTTAGGAAAACATGTCACTTCACAACTATAAAATTTTACAATCTACCAACTGTACAAATATTGATTGTCTATAATAAAGGGCCAGGCCTTTCCAAATGGCACGTAAAACCAAGGACTCAGTCAGTCATCCTGCACCCTGACACTGGGCCCTCGTGACCACAGCAGCTCCCTGGGGCAGCTGCTCTGAGAAGGAAACAGGTGACCCACCCAGGGTCTGCTGCAGTGAGAGACCCCAACAGGTGGGAGAGTTGTAGCATAGCTGGACAAAGTCATGGAGGCCCAGATGCCTAAAAGAAATGCCCAGAAATGTCCAGAGTCCATGGTAGCTAAGGAATAAATGGCAGGAGATAGGGAGAATTAAGTGGTCAGCAACGCATAAGAATCCAGTGTCCACTGGTCGCCAGGCTCCGGGACCTCCCAGCACCCAGTGCACATGTGGTCTGAGTCCTCAGGGAGCTGGATCTCTCACTCTGTCTTTTATTCAGGTGTTGGTTCATGATTTTATTCGTGTATACATTTATTTTGTCAGTATATTCGTTTCATAAGTGGCTCCTGAGCTCTGCTGCGTGTCAGGCAGTGTTGGGAGCAGGGCAGGGCAGGGCTAACCTCAGGCATCACCCAGTCCCCACGTGACAGCACGATGTGGAGATGCCTCACCTGACAGGCACTGGTAGGTGTTATAAGGACAGACAGTGCAGGACGGACAGGGGCACCCCACCAACAACCCTGGGCCCCATCTGCTATCACACCTTTGAGTGTAGGGAGGGCCCCGGGGGGGGGATGACCTCTGAGTAGAGATTTGAAAGAAATGAGGGACTACACCTGGCTGCTGTCAGGGGAAAGGTATTCTTGGCAGAGGGAATAGTGAGTGCCAACTCCCTGAGGTGGGAAGGCGGGGGGTCCACTTGAGGAGCTGGAGGGGCAAAGTGGGTGCAGAAGTCCACCAGGCTCTGTCCAGACTCTCACTGAGCACCTGCTAGAGCCGGGGCCATGGCTCGTCACTCCAGGACCCAGGGCCCATGTGCAGAGGAAAGGCAATTTAGAGAGCAGGACCCAGTGGCCTGTGTCACTGGAACACTGGTTGTGCTCTCCAGGTGCTGGGCGTGCCATGGATGCGTGATCTCAGTGCATTTCCTCCCAACTCTGAGAAATTGTGACTGAACCCAGCCCACTCTGCACACGGAGCTGCTGAGGTTGAGAGGTTGAGCTGGGATTCAGGACAGAAAGGAGGTATAGATGGACAGGTCAGCGGCACCCAGGCCTGAGACATCCTCCTCAGGGCGGGCCCTAGGAGCATCTCATTAGCCCACTCCAAAGCTGGACAGAGAGGGGAGCTGTGGCCTGGCCCGGGCGTGACCAAGCACAGCGGCTGTGCAGGCAGCTGAAACACAAAAGAGGTGGTATGGCTTTAATTTACTTTCATGAATATTAAACAAAGAGTAAGTAACCTTTCAAATCTTTATTTATTTTTTGGACAAGTTTAAATTATAAAATATGAGTTGATTTAAAATGATTTAAAGAGAATCGTTAGGTGACAGCTATGGATGTGGTAGAAATTGTTCTAGGAAAGCCTGGAAACAGGGGCCCCTGTGGAGACGACAGGGAGTCACTGATAGGCCAAGGCAGGAACTCTGATCCGAGAGGGACACAGATGTGGGGGACAGCAGGGGTGTCCCAGGGCCCTGGGGTGGAGGGAAGGGAGGCCGGTGGTGCAGGGAGAGAGCTCAGCCCGACTACAGAGCTGTGGTGCCTGTGGCTCCTGAGTAGAGTGCAGACACCTGGAAGCGGAGATTGAGGCCACTGGGAGGGGCCCTTCACGTGGAGAAAGGGGAGAGCTGCAGGTGGGTTTGGGGCCACGTCCACGTTGAAGAGGCCACCGGAGGAAGAGGCCACAGAGAGGCTGCAAAGCCTGGGCACCGCATGTGTTATCCCGAGTAGGGAGGGGAACGCTGTCACCCAGGAGCCACGTGAGTGGTGGGTGGGTGCTGGGTTGAGCCAGGAGGTGTGAGTGGGAGGGATGGAGGAGTCAGGCATCCAGCAGAGACTGTGTCTTCTGGAAGCTTCCAGTGACTGATTGCAGCGAGGTGGGGCAGTATCCAGAGAACAAGTTTTGTTCTGTTTCCACTGTTTCTTTGTTTAGAGGGGTGTGGGCAGGTGAAGAGGAAGCAGGCAAGGAGAGGCTCACCTTGGGCCGGGCTGAGAGCAGGTCTCACGAGAGCAGAGCCTGGAGGCGGCCGGGCTTCCCAGCAGGGCAGTGTTCTGCTCCCGGGAGGCAGGACAGGGCAGACCAGGGGGTGGGAGTAGATGGGGGTGTGGGGGGTGGGGAGGGGGGTGGGACATGGCTTTCCTGGCTGCCTTGTGACCCCTCAATGCACCCGTAGGTGTCTAGAAAACCTCACTTTACAACTAGGCATTGCTGAGAGTCTCCCCACACTGCGACTGGCACAAGAACTGCACCAACCTATGAGCCTCAACCTCTAAGGAGATGCCAGGACTGTCCATCTTGTTCAGCCAGTGACCAGTAAGGTGCCCACTGGCTGTCCCAAGGCACCCGGGAGCCGTCTCCTTCTCATGGCTCCAGCCTGGCACACTACTAGTCCTCCTGCCCTCAGGGGAGCATGTGGCCAGGGGACATCACTCAGCATGGAGAGTGACAAAGGATCATTTTTAGACGGCTCTGAATACCCTTGTGGACCTGTCCACCCACCAAGAGGAGGGCGATTTGAGGGCAGAATCTTGTTCCCTATGGACAGTTAACTGTGGTTGGTTTGGTTTTATTTCTCCAGTGTCCCTGAAGGCCAGAAGCTTCTCCACAGGGTCCAGCTGAACAGATGAGAATGGGATGCCTGCCCTGACGGTGAGGAGCCTCTCACAGCCTCAGACGTCCCCTACTGGAATGGGCAGCCTCTGCCCAGCAGTGCATTCCAGGGCATTACCCTGGGCCTTGACCCCAAGGGTGGGAACACTGAGGCATGGAGCTAGGACAGCACCTAGGGCTGGATGCAGAAAAAGGAAACAGTGGAACTCAGATTACCAGTATTGCCAATGTCCTGAGTTCCCTGCTGTGTGGACAGCCAGCAAGCACATGGCAGGAGGGCAGAGTTCCTGCTCCAATGCCCCCTCAGACACCAGGAACACACAAACCTGCCGTCAACAAAAGCCAGCACCTATTCAAACCACTCCAAAGACTAGTGGCCCCAAGTCACCATCACCCAGTCACCCTGGGACCAGGAAGCTGTGAGTGTGGGATCTGCAGGGCTGCCCCGGCCTCCCCAGAGGAGCTAACTCAAGAGATGAGGCCAAGAATCAGAACTTCTGAGCTATTCTGAAGTCCACGTGGTGGTAACATTCACCGCAAGGTGCTTTGGGAGGTAAGGAGGTGGGAAGGGTTAGTCCTCCTGTCTCCCCAGTCCCAACTCCTTCCCTCCTCCCCCTCCCTCCGCTTCCTTCTGTTCCTTCCTGGTCCCTCTTCCTTCCATGTGCAAACTTCACCAGGTGGCAGGTCATCCCCTACCCTGGTTAAGCTCTCAGGATGCTAAGGGGGGGTCCCAAAGTCCGGGGGAAGGAGAGAGAGCAATTCTCCTACACTGCTTATTCATGAATGGGTCTGAAACCCAACAGGTGTCCCTAACTGCCACAGTCAATGGGCCCAGAGTGTGTGTGGGGGAGGCGTGGTGCTGGGGCCCCAGCTGGCTCGGTCATGCTGCAGCGGGAAGCTGTCCCAGGAGGAGAGCTGGGAAGGCAGAGACCCGTGTGTGAGTGACAGAGACACAGCTATGACGTGGGAATCACGTGGCCATCTGCGTGCCCACCAAGCCCTTCATCTGGGTATGGAGACAGACTCGGCCTTCCCGTCAGAGTTTTTGGACAACACAGCAGGAGTGAAATGTGAGTTTAACACCCAAGAGCAAAGGGTGCCACCTCCCGCAGCTCAGCTATAGGGGCCGGTGCTCTTAACAGGGGATGTCAGGGTTCCCCATCCCAGGAGGGAAAAGCCCACGGTGAGTCGCTGACTGTGAACCTGAACCTATAGGAGCAGGAAGGACGCACCTCGCCCTGCGGGTGGGGACCCCTGAGAGACTCGGCTCCCTCTCCCACCTTCCTGCCCAGCGCCTCTGGGTGGGGGATGGAGAGCGCCTGCTGGAGACGCATCTTTAATCTGTGTAATCAGCCCTCCCAGCTGCCGATTGAGGCTTCATGGTTCACCACCATCTCCCTAAATAGGCCAACCTTTGATTTTACGTTCCCCTTGTTGAGAATCAGGTCAAGAGAGAAACTTGAGGATGAACTCCAAGCGGTTTGCGTTATTAGTATGTAATCCTCATTGCCAATTATTCTCCACCTTCAGCCATAAATTACAGAATCCTTTGTCTGGGCACACTTAGGAAGCACCTCTGCGGTTCCCAGAAATGGGCTGAGTGCCAGGTGAGGAAGTGACAACCACTTCATGACCTGGAATGCAGAGAATTCAAGGAGGCCTCAGCTGGGCCTTGGGCTTCAGGGCAGCATGGCTGCCAGGGGCACTTCGGAGCTGTGGCTCCACCCTGCTCTTCTGCACAAGGGCAGAGGGAGTGATGTGCAGGTGGCGGCCGGCTTACTGTGAGCCTCCCTACTCTGAGGCCCTGGGCTTGATGCCACAGAGGTTGTGCTCTTAGGGCCATCAACACGACAGGCCCAGCAACAGCCACCCCAGGGCCAAAGGCAGGACAATGATGCCAGATGTGAATCTCAGCGGGCAGCTGAGCCAGCTGTGGGTGGGAAGACCAAGTGAGATCTACAGAGGATTCGACCTTTCTGCTTGGTTTTAAAAATGGCTGATGTTTCCACAGGCAGCAAGGTACAAGAGGTGTGTTCCAGGCTGAGACCCCGTCTGCAGGGTGTCTAAGGCATGAGGGTATGTGTGTGACCTTGATGGCCAGCTGGCAGAGAAGTGGGACAGGTGGCATGGACCAATCCACAGGCCTCAGGGGTGTGTGTGGAGTTGGAGTTATCTCATGGAAAAAGGATTGAGGGATTAAGAGTTCTGGAGAAGACAGGTAGTCAGCAGAAACATGCAGGGGAGAGGAGGCAGAGGTGAGAAGCAGGGACGGTGCAGGGAGAGGAGGTGGACAGAGGTGAGAAGCAGGGATGTACCAGGCCAGGAGGCACCACCTGCATGTGTGATGACAGGGACACTTGGGCCCGTGAGGCAGGGATGTGACTGTGAAGCTGGTGTGTGTCCCTGTGGGAGGCTGTGAGGGTCACAGCCTGGCTGGCTGGGAAGACACCCACAAAGGAGCCAGCACCAGGGGGATACGCTGGGGGGCAGGGGGCAGGAAGTCAGGAAAGGTAGCCCCCTCTCTAGGCACCTCAGCACCTAGGTGCCTCCTTTGAGTGGGTTTTCCAGAGGTTTTCATGCAACACAGAGGGTTCTTTCCATTTTATTAATAAACACTGTTTCCTAAACAAACATAATAATGTAAACAAATTAGAAAATGCAGAAAGGGACCCCCCAGAAGTGTGAAGGAGAAACACTGATCAGAACCCTAAGTAGCTCCCACAGAAGGGGGCCCTGCAGACAGTGGGCACACTCTCTGCCCAGACCTTGATGATGGGTCTGTGCAGGGTTAGGGACTGTGGTGGGAAGGGCCGTGTCATGCTGGGGTGGAAGGAGAGGACCCTGGTTCACAAAGGGTTGTGGAGGTGAGGGGTGGGGTGGAAGGGCTGGGGGAACGGAGCAGAGAGCTGGCTGTGCTTACAGGTGCAGACCTGCCCTGGCAGGCAAGAGGTTCTCATCTGCAGGGGAAAGTGGGTCCACTGAGGCTGGGGAGGGGAGGGTAGAAACGGACACACTCTTGCATCTAAGAACCGAGAAGAGAATGGACAAAAGGGAGCAAGCCCTGGAGGGCACAGCCATGGTGGGGAGGCTGTGGCTCCTGGAGTTTGTGGGACTGGGCTTGGTGCCAACCTTGGCCTGCTCTCCGGAGCAGGGGAGGTAGCAGGAGGGGCGTAGCTAATATACAGATTACAACAGAAATCAAATCCTCAGCTGTAGCTAAGCGGCTTACATTATTTATAGTCAAATTATCCATATGTAATTTGGTTTATTGTATTTACTCCAAATATTTTTAAGCACCTACTGATATCGTGCATGACCCTAGGCAGAGGAAACAGAATCGAGTGGGGGGCGGGGAAGGGGCAGCCTGCCCCACAGAACTGAAACACTGGAAGAAAGGAGATGCAAACAAACAAATATGCAAATAAATACGTGAAACTCCACAATAGCAAATCCAATAATAGCACAAGACAAATGGGATTGGAAATTGGCTGTCATCTCCTGCCCAGACTCCACTCTCAAATGGGAGTGGACTGAATTTCTCAGCTCCATAGAAGTGGAGACATGAACAAGCCAGGTGGGAAAATGATTGGCCAACCGTACAGGAGGGGACACAGAGGGGGACCGCACACCCTGGATTCTGAGGGCCTGATCTGCCTGGGTCGAGGCTAATCCATGCCCGCTCGCCAGAGTATTACCAGGAAAGCTGCCCATGCCCTGCCCATGCCAGCCAGGGAGCCACACATGGTACGGTTATGTCAACTTGACTGTGCCAAGGGCTGCCCACTTATGTGGTGAGAAACTATTCCAGGTGTTTCTGTGAGGGTTCTCTGGGTGAGGTCAGCATCTAACTTGGTAGGCTGAGTAAAGCAGGCTGCCCTCCCCAATGGGTGAGCCCCTTCAGGCACAGCTGGGTGCACTCAGGACACCGGCCATAGATGGTAAGCCCCATCTACTCAGGTGAAGGCCAACCCTCACCCAGCGGCAGGAATTCCTCCTGCCTGACTATCTTGCAACCAAACCTCGGCATTGATGTTTTTCCTGAACACCAGATAGAAACATTTGCTCCTCCCAGGTCCTGAGCCTGCCAGCTTCACATGGAAACCACACTCTCCCTCCTAGGTCACTCGACAACTTACCCTGAGGGTCTTGGAAATTTCCTGACTTCATAATTGTGTAAGCCAATTTTTTATAATAAGATTTATCTTTTTTATAATCTTATAAAAAAATCACACACACACAGTCTATTGCTTTTGTTTCTCTGGAGAGCCCTGAGTACAACACCAGAGTCACCCTAACTGATTTCAGCTACAACCAATAGGGACCCCTGAGTGGGGTCTGGCGGCATGTGAGTCCTGCAGCTGGCTTCCCAGTCCACGGCTGGCTGCTCGTCCAGGCTCAGCACCTCCTGCCATCCCCACAACTGGTGTTCCTGGGTTTGATGTGGTTGGGCTTAACCACACACAGTCAGGCAGGCAGTGATAGGTACCACGGGGGACATACAGCTGATGGCCCTACTCAGCCTCACTGCTAAGAAGTGACATTTTTTTCACGTTTCCCCCATCCCTACATGCAACACTTTATTTACATAATTCATTTTCATCATGGTGAAGATCTAGTTTCATTTTTAAAATGTAATTTATAACATAATTCAATTATAACTCCACATGCTATAAAAAAATCATCCTTTTGGGGTGTATCATTTGGTCGGTGTGAGTGTACTCACAGAGTTGTGCTCCGTCGCCACTGTCTAATTTCACAGCATTTTATCTCCCTGTAAAGAATCCTGCACAGGGAGGGGCCATCCCCTCCTCTCGGCTCCCAGGGAGCACCCATCTACTTTCTGTGACGATGGTTCAGCCTCTTCCAGACGTTTTATCGAAGCAGAATCACACAACGTTTGATGTTTTTTAACAGGCTTCTTTCAACCACCATAATTTATCTCAGGTTCACTCACATCAGAGCCTTACAGCAAGTGTTGATACTTTACTCCTTTCCTATGGACAAAGCATAAGGTATTAGCCATGCTTTGAAGTTCTCCCCTGACTATCTGGTGACCACAGTGAGACTCAGCAATGAGGTCTGTAGCACTGTTTCTAGAAGGAGATCATGAACTTGATTATCAGCCCTCACACCACGGTACCTCTGATGGACACCGTTCTGGAGGGTGGACTAGATGCTGGCCTCGGTGCACAGCTTCCCAAGGGGAGAACCTGGAAGGTAACCACAGTGACACTCAGCAGTGAGGTGTGTGGCCCTGTTTCCTAAGATGAGCTGAGAATTTAATTGTCTGATCTTGTACTACATTTATTTACCTGGGACCCAGTTGACGGACATTTGATTGTTTCCATCTTTTTTAGATGAACAATGCTGTTACGATTAGTTAGTCACGTACAAGTTTTTGCGTGCGAATCTGTATTTTCCTTTTTTTCCCTTTTACTAAGTCATATACACATAGATCATGAATACATTTATGCATTTGTGGGGTACGGTGGGACCACACCTATGGAGCATACTGCAAGGGCACAAGTCAAATCTCTCAAGCATAGAACGTAAATGAATCTGTATTTTCTTTCTGTTTCGTTTTTTAGCAAGGCCCATCCCTTCAGAATTGGTGAATGTAGACATTTTCATTTCTCTAGGGCATTTACCTCGGAGTGGAATTGCTAGGTTATATGGCAACTCCCCATTTAACATTCTGAGAAATAGCCGACCTCTTTCCTAGTGATTTCCCCATCTTAAAATTCCACCGGCAATGTACAAGAATTTTGACTTCTTCACATCCATGCCCACACTCAGCATTCGTTTGTCCTTTTTAAAAAGTATTATTTTGGCCAACCCAGTGCATGTGAGGTGCGATCTCCTCGAGGTAAGGATTTGCATTTCTCTAATGAAGACTAACGATGCTGGCTTCTTTCCTGCGGCTAGCCACTGTTCATTTGCATATCTTCCGTGAAGAACTTTTGTAGAGAAATCTTTAGCTCATTTTTAAATTGATTTGTTTATAATTTTTTCGTTCAGTTGCAAGAATTGTTTATAACATCTGAACATGAGTACCTATCAGCTATTTGGTTTGCAAACATGTTCTCCCCTTCTGCATGTTGTCTTTTCACTTACCTGATGGTGCCTTTTGAACCATAAAAGTTTTTAATGTTAATGAAGCTCAACTTGGTGTGATAACTAAGAAACAATCACCCCATCAAGATGCCAAAGTTTTAGTCCTATGTTTTAGCTCTAGTAAGAGCCAGTAGTCTTACAAGAGTCATGGTCTGGGATCTGTGTCAGATCAGTGTTTGTGTATGGTGTGAGGTAGGGATTCCAACATCAATCTCCAGCATGCGGATGGCAGTTGCTCTAACATTGTTTATTGAAAAGACTGTGATTCTCCCTAGTGAACGGTCTCCACACACTTGTCCAAAATCAAATCTGAGTGTCTATAGATGTCATTGACCCTGTGTCTGTCCTTTTGCTGGGCCTGCACTAGGTTGGTTACCGTACCGTTGTAGTATGTTGAAAATTTGGGAAATGTAAGTCGTCCAACTTCTTTCTTCTTTCTCAGGACTGTTCTGTTTTATATTCTTGCATATTCATAGGAATTTTAGGATTATCTTGTAAATTTCTGCAAAGGCATTTGGGCTTTGGATAGGGGTTATTTTAAACCTCTATATCAAGTCGGGGAGTGCTGCTGTCTTAACAGTATTAAATCTTACGGTCCACAACCTTGGGACACTTTTCCATTTATGTCAGTCTTCCTTAAGCTTTCTCAATAAATGTCTGTGGCTCCCAATATGCAAGTTTTGCATTTTCTTTGTTAAATGTATTCTTCAGGGCTTTATTCATTCTGATGATATTGTAAATGAACTTGATTAGTAAAATTTTATTTTAAGTATATAGAAAGATAATTTACATTTGTGTGTTTATCATCTACCCTGCGGCCCTGCTGAGCTGGGTTTATTAGTTTTGCGTGTGTGTGTGCTATGTGGGGTTTATAGGATTTTCTATATGCAAGATCATGTCATCTGGGAATAGAAGTGGTTTTGCTTCTTCCACCCTGATCTGAATGGTTTAATTGCTTTGTGTCACCTACTGGATATGATTGGATCCTCCAGTAAAATGTCAGATAGAAGTGGTGAGAGCAGACACCGCTGTCCCACTCCCACCCTGGATGGGAAAGGAGTATTTCTCCATTAAGTACGATGTTAGCTGTGGGTTGTTGTAGACGTTGTTTATCAGGATGAGGAAATTTCCTTCTACTCAGAGTGTCTTCAACGTTTTTATCATGAAAATGCACTGGCATTTGTTAAATGCTTTTTCTTTATCTACTGAGATGTCATTTGTTCAGTCCTTTTTTCCCTACTGATACGGTTTATTATATTGATTGATTTTCAGATGTTTCATCAGCATTGAAATCCCACTTGGTCATGGTACACAATCTTCTTCATGTATTGCTGGATTAGGTTTGCTAGAATTTCATTGGAGATTTTTGCACCTATATTCCTCAGGATTTGGTCCACAGTTTTCTTTTCCAGTAGGATCTGTGTCTGGGTTGTTACAATGGTCAGTGTGAAGTCTCTGACTTGTAAGCCCCGTGTTAGGCCCTGTGGGGACAGTTAATGGCCACCACTATTTCCCTGTGTTGACCATACTTTCTGTTTTGTTTGTGTGTCTCACAACCCTTTGCTTAAAATGACACATTCTAAAACAGGTGTCCTCACACTACGGCCCATGGGGCCACATGTGGCCTACCTAGGACATTTATCCAGCCTGCTGGGAGTTTTTGCCGCCGCTGCCTGTCCTGCTTAGCAGCCGACTCATCTGGGGGCCCACAGTCCGGCCCGCCAAAGGTCTGAGGGACAGTGAACTGGACCCCTGTTTAAAAAGTTTGAAGACCCCTGTATGATACAGCAATACTGGAAACCAGATTTCCCCTCTGCTGTTTATCTAATGATGTGAACTTTTCTGTGCTGTGTGTATTCTCTGTTGTGTGCGACCAGGGGGCTCTGCCTGGTTATTTCACTGTCAGCTCAGCCTGGACACAGATTTCCAGCTGTGCCTCCCTCCATCTGTCCCCTGCCTTTGCCCAGGTGCTCTGGCATTTGCCTCACGCTTGCACAGAGGCTCAAGGTCAGTCAAGGTGAGGCACTGGGCTCTTGTCAGGTCCCTCCTGAACGTGTGCCCAGTCCTGCACACATCTGTGGGCTTTGGGGTCCCCAGGAACATTACACCATTTTGTAACACCACCTTTGGACAGCTCAGCTTCCCCTCCAATTTTCTTTTCGCTGACTCCTGTTCTTTATCCTGGTACCCCTGACTCAGGGATACTCAACAATGGCCGGTGGCTATTTTGGAAAAGTGAACTGGGTCTGTGGCTTGTCCATCCACAGTGAGCTCCAGGTCAGGTGAGATTAGGGCAAGGCCTTTGGCTATTTCTGGTTAACAGCTGGGCAGGTTAAATAGGGCAAATTCTCTGGGTTCTGGGTTCTCTGAGGAGCTCAAGCTCATTCCGGGTTCTCTGGGGGCTGCCGGGTACTGGTCCACTCCTGCCATGGTTCTGAGCCTGCTCATTTTACCTCCTGTGGCCACTTAACTGGGCCACCAGGCAGCTGATGGTTGGTCAAGCATCATCCAGGGTGTTTCTGGGAGGATAGCCCTGGGTGAGACCCACACTGGCTCAGTGGCCTGAGGGAAGCAGACACCGTCCCCACTGTGGAGGCTCAGAAAGGAGAGGTGGAGGGCAGCCCTCCTGCCTGGCTGCTGGCCTCATCTTTTCCTACATTTGGAAAAACTGCATTTTCTTGTGTCTTGAGCTTATGGCTCTCAGACTAGAACATACACTGTGGGCTCTCCTGGGTCTCTAGCTCATCAACTGCACATCTCTGGACTTGTCAGCTACCATAATTGTGTGATCCTATTCCTTATGACATCAATCCTGAGCATGGAAGGCATTAGCTCGTGTGGTTAAGTCGTGTATGTATTATATATGAGGAGAGAGATTTACTACATACATAATTGTGCACGCGCACACACACACACCCTCTTGTTTCTTTTCTCTTGAAGACACTTGTCAAGGCACCCTGATTGTGTGGCTGGTTACTTTTAAGACTACCATGGAGCTGGGGAGAGAGAGGTGAAAATGGTACCAGAGGGAACACCCCGAAGCTCACTGGGATTCCTGAGATTCAGCCATTTTTTTCTGAAAAACAAAAAGGAAACAAAATAACCCCCCCCCCAACTTTGGGGGCTGTTGCAAAGGTTTATTTAATTTATGGAGTTATGGGAAGGCTGGGGTTGTTTGAGATGTGTTAACAGTTTTCCCTTGTTTTATGGTGGCCCTAGACACACAGGGCTGGAAGTGTGTCTCTGTAGCTCTGGTTACTTACCTGCCACACCTCAGCATTTTCCCAGATTTCCCGTGGGAGAGGGCACAGGGGACATTCTGCCTCAGAGGGATCAAGGCAGAAGCCAAATGCAGGTCACATGAGCAGAGAGAACTTGGGAGCAGCATCATTTGGGAAGGATGCGGATTATCCAGGAACGCGGTGGCTTGGCCTCCGATAGAGGCTGGCGTGTGGGACAGAGTCACACTGAAGCCTGGCTGGTGTCTGGGGCAGGGTGGGGTAAGCCTACAGGAGAGCCTCTGGTGAAGATGCCACTTCACTGAAGAGGGAGGGTCTGTGGGTATTTGTGGGCTGAGCTCTGGGGTGTGTGAGCTGCTGCTGGAGAGCTGGACATGAGGTGCAGAGGCCACGTGGGCAGGGCAGGTGGGAGCTGTGCAGAGAGTTTGGGGTACTCTCTGAGACCCAACAGGGCAGAGGTTGGGGCTGCTCAAGGTTCAGGGCTAAAGGGATAAACTCTACAGCAGCCATGTGGTGTGGAGCACCCAGACAGGATGATGAGGGGGTGGTGGAGGTGCCAGAAGCATGGCGGGCACAGGCCTCACTGTCAGGTCTCAGGGATGTGCTTGGGAGGAGGAACGTCCAGGGTCCAGTGAGTCTCCCAAGTAGCAGACACTGCAGGCACAACTCTTAAATTTTTCTGTTTTTCTTGGAATCAAGGGTTATTCAACTTACCTATCCCTAATCTCTGCAGAGCGCCCACTCTGTGTTCTAGATGCCTGAAATAGAATCATAAAGAAAACAAACCCTGCCAGAACCCTGGGGAGAGACAGACAAAACAAAGACAGAAGAAGCTAGACGGGCTGCAGGGGCTTTCCCAGGGCAGAGGAGGAGGGAGAGCCTGGGGGCTGCTCTGTAGGGGCAGGAAGCAGGAGGGCAAAGAGACACCAGGCCAGGGTGCATGTGCCCAGGCCGGGGTGGGGAGACCAGGTGGAGGGGGAGGACTCATCCTTTACCCCAAGCAGCTGTGGCCCCAAAGGGTGCTGCGTGGGCAAGGACCCCATCCTGCACCTCCCCTAGTCCTCCAGAGGAGGATACAGGCCAGCCCCCACCCAGGGGGATGCACCACACAGCTGTGGTTTCAGAGGGTCCACACAGCTGCCTTGTGGAGGGTGGACGTTAAGGAGAGTGCAGGAGGACACAGAAGCCTCTGGCACTGCAGTAGAGTAGTTATCGACACTGTCTGTTGGCAGAACTGGACAGCTGACTGCGGGCACCCCCAGGTGAGGCCCCTCCTGTTGATTTCTGAAAGGCAGGAAGAAGGAAGGTGACAGAGGCTACGTGGACACAGGAGTAGGAAACTGGCACATGGCTCCCAGCCTCCAGGTCCCAGGATTTGGGAGCCCTGGCCTTATAAAACACCGGTGTCCCTTCCAGGTGGCCCCACATGGCCCCTTTCCTGTCCCTCTCCTGGCACCTGAAGCCTGTCTGTACCTCCAGCTCACTCCCCATTCCCACCTTTCCTGTCCCCTTGGATGAAGCCCAGCCCCTGGCCCAGCAGAGCTGTGTCCATCTATCTGCCTGCCCCCTCTCTCCCTGCTGTCCCCACCCCAGCTGGCCCCTCTAGGGGTTGTTTGTTTCTCTCCCTGCTCATCTGCCTCTTCCCCACTGCACCTGCTGTCAGCGAGGACAAGGCTTGTCTTTCCAGCCTCCGCCCCACCCTCCAGCCGCCAGCACTTAGCAGCTTGCTCTGCACGCTGGCGGGGATCAATACTCCTTGATACGGGAATGAACACAGCCTGTGGATGTGTCTTCTGTCCCCAGGACTGCACTGTAAACGTGCCAGTGCACGTTTTGGATTTGTGGACCTTGCAGTGTCCACCCTGATTCCTGTGGGCACCTGCTGCCATGAGGGTGGCAGCACGGAGCTGCTACATCTCCGGGGGGACATTATTCACAGATACTGAAATGTGAGTTCCCTGTCATTGTCGTATGTCATGAAATAGTTTGCTTAATTTTTTTCCACCCACTTAAAAATGCTTAAAAAAATCAGCTTTAATTCACAGGCCATAGAAAAACAGGCAGCAGCCACGCTGGCCACACCAGCCACGGTGTGCTGACCCCGTCCCAAGAGAGGCACAGTGTACTGGCCCACAGGTCTGCTAGTGTTTACCGAATGATGGCCACAAGCTCCAGCTGCCATGCGGTGAGGGTGAGGCAGGAATGAAAAAGGTTCACGGCCTCTACCCACAGGCCCGTGCACTGCCCTGCAGCTGTGCAGCCACAGCAGGGGTGTCTGGAAGGCCAGGAGGCAGGTGAAGCCAACAGGAAGGAGCACTGGGCCTGCGGACACTTTGGGATGCTGCTGGAAGGCCAGTGCTAGAGCTGAGGCTGGGTGGTCCACGCTGACACGCAGGGATGGAGCACCAAGGCGGAAGGGTGATGAGGACAAAGCAGAGCATGGTGCCAAGGGGGACGGCAGGGCTCAGGTGTCTACAGGTGCACCGGGAGGATGGCCATCCAACCCTAAGACTTCCAGCAGATGCCACCAGCCAGGCCACAGGGGCTGTGGGGGACACTGTGCAGAGGCCCCACTCTGTCACCCTGGGCCAGAGGAAGGGCCCTGGACGAGAGGCTGCAGCTGGCAGGTAGCGGCAGAGCTGCCAGCACCATGGTGCCCGAGTATATTGATTCACCGATCGATGTCAAGTCGGAGAGAGGTCTCCAGGGGGGCGCCCCGTCTACACCCCGTGCAGGTCCAGTGCCGCTATCAGTGACTTGATAAAGGCTGACGGGCCTGCTTGTCAAATTTGCAGATCAAAGCGCAGAGGGGAGGCTAATGGGGTGGAGGAAACAGTCCAGACACAAAAGCCTCTTGACAGGCTGCAACAGTGGACTGGGGGGAGCAGGGTGGAATTCAGCAGGGTTGAAAGTGAAGGTCCTGCTCACATGCTGGCTTAAAACAAAACTCGGCTGTGAGCCGAGAGCAAGGGAGATGGTTTGCCTCTCCTGCGTGCAGACCCACAGGTTCAGCCACCCCAGCTCCGAGCTGGGGCGTCAGCATGCTGCTTCCACGGGAACCCCAGTCCTCCATAGAAGGGCCAGCCCAGGAAAGGGTGCGGTGCGTCCACCAGCTGCACGATCACAGCTATGTCCAGTGTCATACCCCCTCCAATGGGCACTGACCACGAGGAGCATGTCCAGGGCAGAGTGACAGTGGCCAGCATGGCAGCCATGTTGGAAACAGGTGACACAAGTCGCAGGGAGGACACCAGGCTGCTGGCAGGTGCAGAGCTGCCTCCACCCCTCCCCACGCCTCTCCTGGCAAAGGGGCAGCTCCAGAGCCACTGGGCAGAGTGACAGTAAGGCAGACTTTTGGCTGAATTTGAGCACAGCTTTGCTGACAAGAGCTGTTAACCAGGGATCAAGTGGCCTCCCGGGGAGGTGAGCCACAAGGCTGACAGTGACGGCAGAGGCTGGGCCACCATCTGTCGGACTCCTGGGGGAACCCTCCCCAGCAGATGGAGCCTCCCTGAGCCCTGGCCCACACCTTCCTGTCACAGACAGAAGGCTGACACCCGAGGGGGCCGGAAGTGCCCAGGACACCCCACGTTGTCAGCGGCCAGCAGGGCCCTGGCCTGGCCCCAGGCTGGCTGAGATCTGTGGGATCATGCTTCGGGGATTCTTCACTTGAGGACAAAATGTGCAAAATGTGTGTGTGGAGGGAGCAGGGGGCGTCGGGTCTGGGGGAGGGGACAGGGTACACAGCGCTCCTTTCCTCTCTCCTTTCTGATCCAAAGGAGAAACAGCAGCTGTGAGCCCAGAATGTGGACACCACCCTGAACCAGGGGAGTATGCGAGTCGGACCGAACCAGGGGAGTACGCGAGTAGGACTGAGGACACGTGTCCCACTACACCTTATCCAAATGGGGCATCTGGGAAAAGGCAGGCAGGGTCTCCTTTCCAGGGGCAGAGCCAGAAGCCTGGCAGAGACTCAACCCTCTCCTCCCCCTCTCTCTTTTCTCCCCTTCTCTGTGTCCCTCCTCTTCCCTCTTCTCCGCCCTCCCCTCCCCTGCACTCCTCTCCCGGCTCCTTCCTTGCCCACCTCCCCACCCCTCCCTGGGGTGAGGGTGAGCAGAGCTGCAGGAAACCAACATTGCCAACCTGGAGCCCGGGGCACGAGACACAACCAGGTGCACATGTTAGAAAATCCAGCAGCTGGCTGGTGGCTCCTGCCTGTAATCCTAGTACTCTGGGAGGCCAAGGTGGGTGGATGTCTGGAGCTCAGGAGTTGGAGACCAGCCGGGGCAAGAAGGAGACCCATCTCTACTAAAAATAAAACTATCCAGGTGTTGTGGTGGACACCCATAGTCCCAGCTACTTGGAAGGCTGAGGCAGGAGGATCACAGGAGCCCAGGAGTCTGAGGTTGCTGTGAGCTATGATGCCACAGCACTCTATCCAGGGCGATTCTGTCTCATAAAGAAAATCCAACATCTGGACAAGAGATTATGGAAGAGGAGGAATGGGGGGGAAGGAGGATCTGGGCCCAGAGTACCCTGACTTACTGTGGAGAGACTGGGGTTGCCCTAAAGAAGAAGATTAGTATTTTCAAGCCCGTAAGTCAGTTCCAGGAAGGGAGGTATTGGGAGGGAGGGTGACACAGTGGGACACTGCCCTGCCAGAGGGAAGGTTTGACTGTCAGGGAAGTACATTAATGACCCCAAATCTGGACAGAGTCTCCGTAGCAGAGCAGCTCCTGCAGGGAGGGGAGTTTGCTGGGCCTGTGGGGCCTGGAGTGAGCAGCCTTCTCCTGGGGTCCAGCAGCAGACAGTCTTCAGCTGCCTGGGGGCAGGGACCTCTTAGAATTGAGCTTCTCTGGAGTCAGCTGTGGTGATGTGTCCTAGTCTGCATGGTGGAGGCCCTGAAACAGGACAGACTGCCCATAGCGAGGAGCCTCAGAGCTATGCCCTTTTGGGCAGAGGGAGCCCCTGGCAGGTGCTGCTGCTGCCTGAGAAAGGCCTTGCCCCAGCTTGGACCTTCCATGGCCAGCACAGAGCCAGAAGCTGGGCTGTCGTCATCTAGACAGAAAGATTTCAATTTCCATTTTTCTCTGGAATCATACTACCAGGAAGGGCTCTCACTGTTCTGGGGAAGGCGTGATGCACCATGTCTCTAGATCTCATCGAATGGTTTCGTGGATGCTCAGGGCAGCCAGGCGGGCAATTGGCTCAGGATACACCCTGCTCAGCTGCAGAAAGCCCTACAGTTTGGCTCAGGCATTTCCCTTAGGGCCCGTAGTGGAGCACCCCACCTGGGTGCAGAGCTGAGCTGGCTGGTGTTGATGCCAGCAGACACACCCTAAGAATGCCCTCCCTCCAGGTATCCTGGGGGTCTCCGTTCTGTGCCACAACAGTCTTGTGGCTACATGGCAGGGGTCAGCACACCCCCATCATGGCACTGGCTATCTTCATTTGTGGACAGAGACAGAGGCCTTAGGACTGCAATTTGTGTGCCCACACGAGTGGCTGGAGGCCTGTGCTGCACCATCCCTGGGCCATGTTAACACTGGCTCTGCCCACCAGGTCCTGCTCACTTTCACCTAATCAAAATTCAGTGACAGAGTAGGTGGCTGGGCTCCCCAGCCCCACAAGGGTGTTAGTAGCAGGTGCTGAGGGAGACTCCCAGACAGAGCAGGCTGTGGGAGGCGTCCTGGGGTGGTGCCCAGGAGCCAGGAGACGCAGGAGCCCTGGGAAGTGCCCCCTGGGCAGGTTAGGAGCTGGTCTCTAGAAGCCACCGCCTGACTTAAGTCCTGCTGTACCTCCTACGAGCTTTGGGGAAGCTTCTTGCCCTTTCCGAGCTTCCATTTCCCCATTTTTCAGGTGGAGAGCATGACACTGCGTACCTCATGCAGCTGCTCAGAGGATTGAGCCATTTAATATGTGAAAAGCGCTCTCAGCAGTTTTGAGCCCGGAGAACATGCAGTGGAAGTGAGAGCTATTCCTCACGTTGTTCGCATTTTAAGCAAATTAGATAAAGACAAACCACTCATTTACTTGATTATCCAAACCAGCTGACAGTGTTTACCTTAGCAGAGGTTTTTTTCAGGTCTTTTTTAATCATAAAAGACGTAACACTTGATTTAAAAACATGCAGAAAATGCAGAAACTCTGCCCCTGCACACACACTCCCGGGAGTAATTATCGTTAGCACAGAGGGTGCATCTTTTCTGCTATTCACATATTAATCCATGCACGCACGCACACTTGCTTAAAAAAATAAAGTGGTATCGAGACAGAACCGTTACATGCCCTGAGTTTCATTTCCCGCAGCGGCCAGATCTACCCACAGGCCGTTGAAAGGCATTTTCATAACCCATTTTTCTTTTTCTGTTAAAAAAAGCATTGCTGTGAACTTGCTTATGCATTAACCTCTGAGTACTTTGTGTTTCCATGGGATGGAGTCTTCAAAGGGACACATCTCACATTAGATGTTGACACGTGTCACCAAATCACTCTCCAAAAACATTTTCCCATACGTCCTGCCGCCAAAACTGAAAGACTGCCCAAGACCCCACATCCCTTTTAATATTATCAGTATTTTAGTTAAGATTAAAATCGTATTTTGTTATTTAATTTGCATGGGTTTGTCAATGCTGAGGTTGAATTATGAGTTTTGGTTCCCAAGTGACTTAAAAGGCAATGGCATGTGCCACGTCCTCGCAGGTGAGACTTAGAAGTTTGAATGTGGTCACTGTAGGCGAAGGTGCTATTTGCAGCAGCTCCTGCAGGAAGGGCTCTCTCCAGGTACCAGAGCCCCACCCCACACAGTATGGGCTGCACTTGTATTTCTATTGAACAGAGAACGTTTGCCTCCAAGTGGGGTCGGGGAGAGAGTGTCCCTTTGAGTGCAGCCTGCTGGTTTTACCTGCTTGTGGCACAGCTGAGTCCAGACCTCTGGGCTGTACCCTCGGGACAGAGCCTTTTCCTACATCAAGCAGGAATCGGGTCTCATAAGCTGATATACATCCATAAAAAACTTATTAATCAACTATTTAGCAACCCTGAAATATACTTTGTACAGGAAAAGCAAAGTGCATTTTTAATTCTTCCCTCCCTTTAATTTTCATAAGTAGGAGTGGTTATCTTAGCAACTTCCAGGGAAGACTGAGCCTGTTTCGTTTTGGGTGTGCCTGTGAAACTATAAATGCCTTTCAGCCAACTCCAGGCAGACTCTCTGGTTCACTCAAATTGTCTCCTCTGCCCTGTGTCCTGAGGACACCACCCTGTGACAGGGTTAACTTTGTGGGCTCATGATACAACTACAAGCTCCCCAGACTTGTCCCGGCTGGTTCCTGCCTCAGGACCGGACTTGCCATTTTTCTGGAAAACCCTGATTCTTCCCAGTGGAACACTGTTTGCAGAACACGATCCTGACATCAGGGCGTTCACGCTCTGGACTGTCTGAGTGTCTGGGCATTCGCACTGGAATGAGTTAAGAAATACAGATAGCACATTCTTCAAAAAAGAGAAACAAATTATTATTTTATATTGATATTTCCAATTCAGATTTAAGATGACTGGGCGTTTCCTTGACTTCTACAGTGTTAAATTTGCATCTATTTCCGGTCATGCTGAGAATCTTGACCTCAGTGACCTCAGTGCAGCTAATGTTTGTGTCGTCCTTCAAGGTCACGTCAGGACACTTCAGGGTGGCCAAGTTTCTTCTCACGAGGAAACATCCAATGCAAACTTTGTGTGCCCTGGGAGTGGGAGGTTGAATGGAGAAACTGAATTCAAAGTCAAACGTAATAAATAGTTTTTTTCTTGTGCCACTGGCTTGAAACATAGTCTATTTCACATTGCTTCCAAATTTTTATGGTTTTATTTTCTTTTTTATTCAATCTTTAAGAATTGTTTACAAATTTATATGGTCTCAAAATCTAATCTATAAAATAAAGTGTATTCAGAGAGTTTCTCTCTGCTTCCTGTCCCCTGTTTTAATTCATTTTTGATTTATTGTTTCATTTGTTTTCTTCCATTTTTCCATTTCTACAAAAAAAAAATAAGAAATCCTTTTAGAGCATCATTCTATTCCTTGTGGTTTTATTTTAATTTAATAATACGTCCTGGAGCTAACTCCTGCTAGGGAGAATACAGAACTCCCTTTTCTGTCCTCCTGAGCCCCTCCCGTGAGCGTGCCGGTGTGTGATGGGGCGGGGACGGAGGCGGCAGTTCCCTCCTGATGGGAGTCTGGGCTGATCCCACCTTTCCCTGCTACTAGTAGTGTCTCACTGGGTGGCCATCAGAAGATTGTTTAAGAGAATGGCACAACCTAATTTATATTACAAGCGATTCCTTTGCTTACTGGGTGATTTTCACACTGGGCAGATTGGAATCTCTCCTTGGGTCCAGGCCAGAGGAGCCCATGCTGAGCTGAAGCAGGGTGGTGGCCGTGACCTGAGGCATCATGTCTGGGTCTCCATCAGCTTGAGAGGACCTGCAGGCAGATCAGTGATGAGGTGACAGGCTCACCAAAGACAGAAAGTGACCCTCAATTTCTTCTTGGAACTCTGTCTCGTGGTGCCCCCCAGCCTCCCCCTGTCCTGGCATCCAGCAGGGGGGACATGCCAGCCCTGGGGAGAAGCCCTCTGTGCCTCTGCTTTCCTGAGCGTCTTCCCATTGGCTGGCCCAGCCACAGAAGGCCAAGGTCAAAGGCAGAGATGGCCTTCCCTTCATGGTACACTCCTCGGTATTATTAAACAAAACCTAACACCCCAGTCTAAGGGACCTGCGTGGGGTTCCCACCTGGGACAGGGATGCCTGGGAATGGGGTGGCACCTGCCTTAAGTCTCCCAATGACAAAGTTCTCCACTGAACAAAGGACCCACATCTGCCCACCGTGGAGATGGCCACAGCCAGATATCCAGTGAGATGTGGGCATCCTTCAGCCACGTCCAGTTGTCACTGAGAAACGTCTGTGCAACCAGGAACGTCATTTCCCGACTTCCTTCACCACTAGCTAAGGCCGGGTGTCTAGGGGTCACAGTGTATTTTGAGAGGTGGGATATGGTGCTCTGGGCTGACACGGCCTCTCCCCCCCTTTACTTTCCCATAAGCTGACTGAAAACACGGAAGTTCAGGGGATCACACAGCTGTAGACACAGGAGCTGGGGGGGTCACATAGCCTCAGACACAGGAGCGCAGGGGGAGGGGTCACATAGCCTCAGACACAGAAGCTCAGGGGGTCACATAGCCTCAGACACAAGAGTGCAGGGGGTCACATAGCCTCAGACACAGGAGCTCGGGGGGTCATGCAGCTGCAGACACAGGAGCTTGGGGGGGTCATGAAGCTTCAGACACAGGAGCTCAGGGGGTCATGCAGCTGCAGACACAGGAGCTCGGGGGGTCACATAGCCTCAGACACAGGAGCTTGGGGTGGGGCCCTGCGGCCTTGGGTGTGGGAGCCCAGATCCCTGAGTCACTGCGTGGAAGGCCTTCACCTACTGCAGAAACCTGCAGGGCATCACCCACCTATGCTCTTAAACCGGGGTGCACTACTCTATTAATACACAAAGAGTTTGTCAGCACAGCAATTTCAACGTGAAACTCTGACATTTTAAAATCACTTTTCTGGGGCGGCACCTGTGGTGCACTGGGTAGGGCGTTGGACCCATATACCGAGGGTAGTGGGTTCAAACCCAGCCCCAGCCAAACTGCAACAACAACAAGAAACAAAAATAGCTGGGCATTTGGCAGGTGCCTCTCGTCCAAGCTACTCGGGAGGCTGAGACAAGAGAATCGCCTGAGCCCAGGAGTTGGAGGTTGCTGTGAGCTGTGACGGCACAGCACTCTACTGAGGGTGATAAAGTGAGACTCTATCTCCACACACACACACACACAAACCCACTTTTCTGTTGTGGTGGCACTCTACCATGTTCCCTGGCCCACAGTGTTTCAAAGCCTCTGTCCCCCGAGGGAGACTGTGCCTCCGGGGCAGAGCAGGCAGCTGTCTCCTCCGGCAGCTCTGAGCACACTCACTGTTGCTGTAGCAATGAAAGTGCTAATGAGGATGAGGGATGACACATTAGAATAAAAAAATTCACAAATTACTTTTTAAATATGCAGATATAAATAAAAATGGATGTGAGAGAAACAGCCTCCTGCCAGATAAAAGCAGAACCCAGTATCAAAGGGTGGTGACAAAGCGGCTGTGCTCCACTCGGGCAGGCCGGTCACTATCCCAACAGGACGCGTCCAGCCCCTGACAGGGGAAGCACTTGGGAAAACGGGCCTGATGAGGTCTCAGGAGGGGAATGGAGCAGCGCCTGGGGGGGGCCTGTGGCTCTGCAGGGAGTGTGTACCCCTCACCCACTGGAGAAGGCGGCAGAGCGATTCCATGCTGCCCAGGGTGGCTCCAGGGATGCAACCTTGCCCTCTCCTACCCCCTGGCGGTGACCAAGACTGTGTCCACTCCTGTCACCTCTTCTGGTAGCTGTGCCCCCAGGGAACCATGGGCTGGGACACGTCCCTTCCTCTGGTCCCCCACATGAGGCTGCCAGAGGGCACCTGTGATTTTCTAGCCTACCTGGGTTTAGGCCACTTTCCCGTTCTTAACAGCTGGCCTGAGGAGGCATGGAGCTGAGGCCCTGGGGAGGATGGGCCCCAAGTTTGCCAGCAAGAGGGCTGAGCCCAGGGACACTTGCCGCTTGCCCTGGTCTCAGTGGTGAAGCCTCCCTCAGAGGCCAGGAAAGTGGTGCACGCACAGACCCCCTACCTCATGGGGCCCAGAGAGGGGCTCTAGCCCTGAACATGGTGTACACACAGACCCCTACCGCACGGGGCCCAGAGAGGGGCTCTGGCCGTGAACATTGACTGATTACTAGGTCATGTGGAGGTCCTGCCACTTCATCCCACTTCTACCACAGAGAAAATTGAGGCAGGAGCAGTTCTGGGCCTCTCCCAGGCGGGGGAGGGGCCCAAGTGGGCTCTGGCTGGCGTCCTGCCACAGGCGCACCACCAGTCTGGGCCAGGACTGTGAGTCAGCCGGAGCCACGCCCAGTGGGAGGACGTCCCTGCTTGCCATCCCAGCTTCTGACATGTGATAAAACAAAACAAAGCAAACCCGAGCCCTTAGATTATCTGATTTGTGGTTTAATTAAGTGTCTCTGGAGATGATTTAGGGGCTTAGGAAGGAAGTGGCAGCACAGGCCTCAGTGGCTCTGTGCAGGAGCTGCTGACCCCTCCCCCCAGAGGGCTGCCAGCCCTCCACCCTCAGCACCTCCCAGGAGGGCTGTGCCCACACTGTGCCAAAGGCAGGCCCAGCTGACTGTAGGTACCCTCGAGCACAGCTGTGAAGTGGCCATGGGTGAGCCCAGGGTGAGATGCCAGTGACACCCAGCCCTGAGCCTCAGCTGTGCCGCCCACCCTGGAGGGCTGTGATCAGCCAGACTGGGGACAGAGGCCAGCTCCAAGGACAATGCAGAGGATGGGAAACCTCCTGGGGGTTTGAGGAGGTATCCAGAGGCTGCCTACCTGCCCACAGGTCACGTCCCCTGGTGGAGGCGATAAAGGACCCTGGCCTGGGGCACAGATGCTCTGAGGGGTAGGGGGTGCATGTTCTGCAGCTGCAGCCCTGCCCTTGCCCTTGACCCACTGCCCTCTCACCATGGGCACCTGCCCTCCCTGCCTGCCCTGCCCACACAGGCCCTGTCCTCAGCTCCCTATTACCCACCAGCTCTAGGCAGCCTGAAGGCCTGGTCAGCCCTGGGTATGACTATCTGGGCCCACGAGCCTGCACAGGTGGGAGCTAAGAAGCCAATGGCCCTCCCAGACACCACACTTCAGGCAGACCTAGGCGTGGGAAGGGCCTGTGTCCCAGTTTCCTTGTGGTCTGGAGGGGAGAGGACCAGTCATACGCTCAGGGTAGGGCTCATCACACAGGCAGGGAGGGTCCCCAGCTGCTCCTGCTGGGAGGGGCCCAGGGACGGGGGCAGGACAGTGAGGGAGACTCCTGTTCTTCTTGGGCCTGGCTTCTTTCACTTAGCACAGCGTCCTCCGGGTTCTCCAGGGTCATTCCTGGTCTGGATCTCCCTCCTGGTGGGTCAGTCTCCATCACGTGTAGGCCACATCTTCTGTGTCCAGTCTTCTGTCCACAGACATTGGGTCGTTTCTATTCCTGGGCAGTTGTGAGTGATGCTGCAGTGAATGTGGGCATACAGCCATGTCTTTGTTTCAACACCTTGAATCCCTGGGTCTCTACGAAAGTTCTGAGACAGGCTGTGTTATGGTCTGTCACTTTGCTTCCCAGGAACACAGGTGACAGCGTCCCTCTGATTCTCCTGTGCACCTTTCACTGTCCTCGGCTTATTGGTGTTGCTGAGAAGTCTCGTTTGTTTCTGCCTGAGAAGCTTTTGCTTTTCTTGATTTTTGTTTCTCTCAAAACTTTAATAATGATACGTATGTAATTAATTTGTCAACTACCCAATAAAGCTACTGGGGCGGTAGGGAGAAACAAGGCATGAACATGGAATAGATAGACCAGAACAATCCTTGGGAGACTCCGCCCAGCCGCGGCCCAGTGGCTCTCAAGGTTTTATTCTTAGGAATGCTTTTCCATTCTTAAAAATTATTGAGGATCCGACAGACTTTCATTCACACGAGTCATGCTTACCGACGTTTACTAGGCACCCAATTAACACTGGAAAATGTTTACAATGTTTTGTTATTTATTAAAATAAAAATTGCAATAGGCATATGATGCATAAACATAACCTATTTTTAATGGAAATTAAGTATTTTCTAAAAATAAAGCAAAAGTTAGAAGAGTGGCACTGTCTTCCCTGTATCTCTGCAAGTCGTCTCAGCGTCTGATTTAGCGGAGGACAGATGGAGTCTCACGCTCCCTTTGTGCATTCAAACTGTTACAATATGTTATTTTGGGTAAAGTACACAAAAACAATTCAATCTTGCACAGATAGATGATTGAAAAATAAGAGTATTTTAAAAGACTTTTCAGATAATTATGGAGATCCTTGTCCTGATGCTACATCAAAACTAAAGTGATAGTTTTTTTTAAAGGTTTTACAACATAGAATCTGAAATTCTATCAGTGACCTTTGGAATTGCAAAGCATTTTAAAAGCTAAACATCTGTCTATCATCGGATGTAGACAGCTCTTATACATACATGGTTTCGTGACACCCAGCATTGGTTATTTGAAAATAGTAATTCACCGCGTTATGAAAATGTTTCAAATATTAACACAGCGTATATTATTGACATAAAAATCACATTCTTTAATATCAGAAAAAAAAATTAAGCACACCAAGGAACAGTCAATTTCTGAATGGCAGTTACAAGTTCTCCAAAATTCTAATTTTCATTAACATCTCTAATCTTATTATTGTTCCCAAATACTGCCAAGGGTGTTCCTTGCAGTGACAGGCTTATCTTTGTTTTCATTTTTAAGAAAAATCACTCAACTATCCCGACCAACGTGGCCATTGTTTGTGTGACTGCAGAGATTCTCTCAAGTGGAAATGCGGGTCCCTACAGAAAAGAGCTGCTTTAGCTGTAACTCCGACCGTCACACAAGTGCTCTCCTTAGGACAGCCGTGCTGCTTCCCTCCGCGCACAGCGGAAACTTCCCCCGTGCACTTTCCATCTCATCACACAGAATATTAAAAAGATACGTGCTGTGAGGTCAAGATGGAATGGAATTCATATTTTTGCTGCTTCATCAAGTACACTGGCAGTACAGCTGCTGTTTTCCTGCCTTGTTTCTGTCACTCGGGCATCTCTTAGCTGTCCACTGACCCTACCGCAAATGTGCGGCCGTGAGGCAACAATGATGGTGGCATGTTTTGGAGACCCGGCTTTAATTCACTCCAACACATCGCAGACTGCCGCCACCACTTTCACAAGCCTTTGTCGGTGCAAATGTCAGCACAGTGAAAAAGGCAAATAACTTCTTAGTAAGATTGTGAAAATAATTCTGACCTTACGCGTACCCTGAAATTTTTCCCTGGCACTCCCAGGGGGACACAGAATATAATTTGACAATCTAGGACATGCGTGCTCGGCATGTGACCAGCACTATTCCCGAGTCTACTCTGCTGCAGCTGGTTCCTGGCACCTCGCCGTTCTGGGCCGGCCAGAGACGTATTCTCAGCAACCAGGACAGCTGTTCCTTGTCCTCTGTTTCTTGTTCTGTCTTGTTCCTTCTCTCAGAGAGGCCTAGCGCCCACCTTCCCAGACACTCAGGGGTTCATGCCCCTGAGCTCAGATGCCTGCCACGCCACTGTCCAGCACTGGCCCCCAGCAGCAGTGCCCAGGCTGCAGACCCGGGCCGTACGTGTGCTCATGCCTCTCACGTCAGTAATTTTACTTTCCTCCTTTGTGTTACCCAACCCCTCTGGCCCTGGGGCCCCAGAGGGTTCCTGGTGCATGGGTGGATCTGGCCTCCATGTGCAGGGCTGTGGGGCACAGCTGAGACCAGCAGGTGCTGGAGGTGGCGGAGGGAGGACAGGGAAGCGCAGCCATGCAGACTGTGGCGCCGGGCTGGGGAACCGGGAGCTGTTCTGCTTCCAGATGTTCTGTCTTAAAAGTTAAGAATTCACCTGCTGCTGAGTGGCGCCTGTGGCTCAAAGGAGTAGGGAGTAGGGCGCCGGCCCCATATGCCAGAGGTGGTGGGTTCAAACCCAGCCCTGGCCAAAAACTGCAAAAAAATAAAAGAATTCACCTGCTACTTATTTGCACAAGATTAGAACATGACCTTGAGGAAAACAGATTGAGAGTCCAGGACAGGCCAGCGGCAGGCTGCTGGGAATAAGGTCCTACAGACCACCTGCTGTCTGCTGAGGCCGCCAGCCCCTCCAAGCCTTCCCTGCATAAGCTTCTCAGGGAGCCGGGAAGTGTGGGATGACACAGCCCACCACCCTCAGGCTGCCGGCCTGGAGTGAGCTACCTGCTCTCACCAGCACTCCCTCAGGTAGGAGGACCAGCAGCAGAAGTGGGCTTGGCAGCAGCTCCTTACAGAATGGCTATTACTACAGACACTACCAATTTCCTCGCACGTTTGGGTAAGGAAAGTGTGGTTGGGCCCACAGAGGCTGTGGGATACTTGCTGCCGAGGGCTAGGTCCCCCTGGGAGAGCAGGCTGGTCACACAGTGGGCTGACTGGGGCTGGGTCATTTACCAGCCTTCGGAGACGTCCTTGCAGTGAGGAGCTCTGTGGAGAATGGCACTGTCCAGCCTCATGGCTTGCCCTCTTTCTGGGGACCTAAGATTCATTGCAGGAATGGCAGCCCTGGTTTGGGCAGAGCTAATCCTTCCGTCTTCCCACGGTTCCTGAGCTTCACATATTTCCATATTAGGGTCCTCCGGGAGCCTGTCACCTGAGCGAGAGACAAGCCGAGTTGGAAGGAAGATGCGTTTCCTGCACTTTGGCTTCAGATAATGGTGACCAGCAGGTGCAATGAGGCTGCTCCCTGGAGCCCAGACTCTTGTCCATCTGGCAGGCAGAGGCTTCCTAGGTGCTGAGTTGCTCCCAGGTGAAGCGTTGTCAGCGGGGTACTTGCCAGAAGTCAGGACTTGCTGTGGCTGTGGCCAGGCCTCATGGAGCCCCACAGGAGGGGAATGTCTGGCCTCTCTGCCTGCCTCTGCCCATTCTCCACTGAGCCAAATGCAGTCAGCCTGGGCTCCTGCCTCACCGTGGAGTCTTGGGCTCAGCCTGCAGACTATGTGCTTTCTCCTCATTCAAATGATGCTACTCTACCCTCCATGTGGAGACATGGCAGCAGTTGACACTTCAGTGTTAGTAAACTCAGAACGTGACACTTTGGTGTCCTTGTAAATAGCCACAGACAGGAAGCTTGATCTGTCAGGTTCTTGGGGTGGGGGCGAATGGGAAGAGTGGTGAAAGGGTCTGGGTGGGGGTTATAGGTTCTCAGCACAGCCACCCCTGGCTGGGCTCCCCTGGGCGCGTCTGCTGCCTGCTGAACCGAGGCCCCCGTCCTACCTGCTCAGATGCTAACACTCTTCTCCAAGGGCTGATGTGGAACCGAGGTAATCTCTGGCTTATGCAGACTCTTGTTAGCGTGCTCCTATATCAAAGCGTTCTCCTTTTTAGATGGGTTTTAAAATTTATTCTGCATTACGTTGGAAAGTTGTTTGTGTCTAATTCTGGTGCTCATTTCCACCATGTGTTTCAGCACAGAGAAAAACCAACGCGACAGAGATGCCTTGTTTTGAATGTTCCCCCACATATATTTATTTGATGCATCCTTTTTGCAAAATTGAGATCCATTTGGTTTAGGGCCAAAAAACAACTTAGCTGAAACAGAACGTGCTTTTAACATCACTTGATGTCCAGCGACACAACTTGAACTCAATTACGCTGGTTCTAGGACACCTTTCCTTCTGAGCTTCATAATGGAGAGTGGAGTAAATGAAAAAGCAATCAGTATAAATATGCAAAATGGACACTCTCATAATCTTCAGATCATTGCTGGAGATTAAAAAGCAAGAGCACGGGGCCACTGGCTCCTTGTGATGCAGGGCTGGGCTGCGCGGCCCTGCCCAGGTGCTAATTAAAGAGGAGCGATAGCAGGATCGATGGGGCGTGATTACCTCGCCGAGTGCAGACGTGCAATGCACTGTCCTCATGGCAGGGGTTAATGTTCTCACTGGAGTTCAAAGGTGTAGAGACCTGGGCTTTTATTGATAAACGGCCAGGCACTTGTGTGCACATTAATTTCCACTGGCCATCTTGGGGGTGGAAATGAATGCACGGCCATGGGTGGAATTAAATGCATTTTTCATCACCTGTGAACCTTGGGAGAGAAAGAGGCTTCAGAGACCATAATAAGGGGGAAGGGACTTTCTCTGCAGCCATACTTTCCGCCGGCAGTGTGGGCCAAGCATGAGGGCTGGAGGATTTTCACACCTGGCTCTCAGTCTGCTCCTGGGAAAAGGAGCTTCCGCAGATGGTGATACGAGGTGCTGGGTGCCAAGGCAGCCTCGGCAGGGGAACCTGCCCCTTGTTTTCCAACTGATACTGGGTAGAACTGACTTTAATGCTTTTTGCCTCCATCTCTCGGTATCTAAAAGAAGGGAAGTAAAGTTACTGCAGCCAGGAGTTCTGACAGTGAGGAGAGGGACGTGGAGCCCACGGTTCTGACAGTGAGGGGAGGGACGTGGAGCCCACGGGGTTCTAACAGTGAAGAGAGGGACATGGAGCCCATGGCGTTCTGACAGTGAGCTGAAAGGGACATGGAGCCCATGGTTCTGACAGTGAGGGGAGGGATGTGGAGCCCACGGTTCTGACAGTGAGGGGAGGGACGTGGAGCCCACGGGGTTCTGACAGTGAGGGGAGAGGTGTGGTGCCCACGGGGTTCTAACAGTGAGGAGACGGACATGGAGCCCATGGGGTTCTGACAGTGAGGTGAGAGGGACGTGGAGCCCACGGTTCTGACAGTGAGGAGAGGGACATGGAGCCCACGGGGTTCGGACAGTGAGGGGAGGGACGTGGAGCCCGCGGGACCCTCCAGCCCAGCACTGGCACCTCGGGGGAGGGAGAAGGGCTGGTTCTCATTGCTGACATCATCATCTGCAGAATGACCTGCATGTCCAGAGGCCTGAATGACCCTGAACATGAATGACCTACGTGTCCAGAGGCCTGAATGACCCTGAACATCACCACCCTCAGGGAAGCAGAGTGTCTGCCCATCTCTGGAATGGACAAGATGGTCACCAACTCTTTGGCCAATGGGCTTGTCAGTGTAACAGGCCAAATCCCTGCAAGTTCCCCAACCACATGATCCCCACGTCACTGCTACACAGGTAGCTTATGAGAGGTTCCTTCCTGACCGACAGTGTCACCCCCAGTCCTGGTTGGAAATCGATGGTAACTGAGGACAGTGACTGTAGCATCTATCTGCAATGGTAAGAAAGCCCTATAGAGAGTGGGGGGTGAGCACCCCAGGACCCCTGAGGGAGCCATCCTGCCTGAAGCCACCTGGAGGGAGCTGCTGAGGTGGGGTGTGTCCTTCTGCAGTGGGACACAGCCAGAGTGGCAGCCCAGGGGCAGATGCTTCTTCCCTCCTTGGAATCGTCCCTTCCTGGATGTCCCAGAGGCAGGCACACTCACCTTGGCCTCCCTGTCTCCCGGTAGCTGAGCCCACATGGACAGCAGAGGGCCCATGGAGGGCAGCCTCCTGCGTGGGAGCAGGGGAGAGGGATGAGGAGCTGAGCTGCTGGGCAAGAGCATCCAGGCACAGACGCTGACCCCTGCCGGGAGCTGCCCCACCTCCCTGCCTGCCGCCCTGGGTCTCAGCATCTGTGTGTGGGGCCTGTTGCACTCGAGTCTCTCCAGGGGCACTTCCCAGGGAGCAGGTGGTTCTGGGCTCCTTGTGGGCTGGGGTTCAGGCGGCCACACCAAGCCCCCTGTATCCTCTCCCAGGACGATTCCAGGGTGTTACCTCATGCGGGAAGGTTTACCATGCCGACCCCCCTCCTCTCCAAGATGGGGCTCAGGGGAAACAGCTTCTTACTCACAGGGCCGCCTTGGACATCTGACATCTCTCTCTTCCTGACAGAGCTGGGCAGGGGCAAGGGGCCTGACACGAAAGGCCGGTGCTCATGTGAGCGGTCACATCTGGGCTTGTTGCAAAGGCTCAGCTTTGACATTTATGCTGTGAAGGGACGAAAGGATCAAGGCAGGAAAGAAAGAGCTCCCTGAGCTGCTTTAATTCCTCCGCCGGCCCGGCCCCACCACCCCGGGTCTAGAGGGTCACAGGCGTGAGTGCGACAGCTCTGTGCTCTGTGTCCACCACATGGAAGGGACTGGCCAGAGGCAGGCGCACTCACTGTAGGACCACCCGCCTTCCCCGGGGGCCCTCAGGAGTCCAATCCCAGACCCAGGCTCTCACCCCCTCTTCTCTCTTTTCCCAGATGGTTTTAAAAGATGTCAAATACAGGAAAGCTGATTAGGAAATAAACCTGTAAACACTGACCCAGACTCCTGGGCGGTCACCAGAGCCATCTGCACACGCCTGCGCTGTCCCACCTCATCTGTTCCCTGCAGCCTTTGACATCAGGTTGCAAATGTCCCGTATGTCTCCTGCCCACACCTGGGCCCAGGTGCTAGAGCAGCAGGAAAGCCCAGCAGGGTCACCCCCCCCCCAAAGGTACTTAAAACGGGCATGATCACATCAACATCCAGCCCAGACTCAAACATTCCCCGTTCTCCCTCGAGGTCCTAGAAGTGCTGCATGTTCGATGCCGTCTCAGTCTCAGGGGTGGGTGATGAGGCTCCTGCATCTCCTGCAGGGAAGTATGACAGGTGTGGCAGCTTGGAACAGTAGACATTGACACTCCTGCAGGTGTGGAGCCCAGAAGTCCAAAATAAAGGTGCTGCCCCTGGGCTGATCCTTTGGGTGCCAAGAGAGGACCCTTCCTGTGTCCCCCTCTTCAGGAGCTGCCTCACTCCCATCTCTGCCCCACTCCCATCTCTGCCCCACTCCCGTCTCTGCCCCACTCCTGTCTCTGACCCACTCCCGTCTCTGCCCGACTCCCGTCTCTGACCCACTCCCGTCTCTGCCCCACTCCCGTCTCTGACCCACTCCCGTCTCTGCCCGACTCCCGTCTCTGCCCCACTCCCGTCTCTGCCCCACTCCCATCTCTGCCCCACTCCCGTCTCTGCCCGTCCTCCCATGCTGCTCCCCCTAAATGCCATCTTTGTGGGGTGTCTTCCTCTCCACATGAGGACATCTGCCACTGGGGCGGGGCCAGCTTCATGACCCCATTCCACCCTGATCACTTCTGTAAACACCTGTCTCCAATAAGGCCTTATTCACGGGTGCTGGGTTTGGGAGTTGAGCATGTTTTCTGGGGGACACAGATCAGCCTCCAACAGGAGCTTCAGAAAGGGACACCGACCTGCCTGCTGTGTTCTCATGACATCGACATTTCTGAAGCATCTGCGTTAGTTTCTGGTAAAATGATCCACATTCTGGATGCGTCATAGGATCATGTCACCTTTGTCATTGGACGCAGGGTGGACTTGGAGGCGCAGCCCCTTGTGGGGTGCTGTGTGGACATGACCGTGTGGCAGTTTCCTCCACATTCGCTGATGCTGGGCATGGCCACCTGGCAAGGGGGTGAGCAGCTGCCCTCCTGAGCAAAGGCATGTATCCCCTTGTAAGGAATGACCAACCGCTGGGGTCTTTGGAGGTCATGGGCCACAACCCTATTCCCCAAGAAAGGTCCTGCCGCTTTCTGCACCCGCTGATGGTCTTTTTTCAGATCACTTCCTTCCCAGCTCTCTCCTCTCTGCACCAATCAGCTGGCATCTGCTTGTCCTTCATGCCACTGTGGACTTTGATATTCTCACCACTGCTCAGCATGTCATAGTCAATTATTCTCAGACTCAGGCTGGTGAGGGGAGGAGGTGATTAGACAGGATCCGGTACCAGGCAGTGTGGTCAAAACACGGGCCTGGGGAGAAATAATCTAAATGTGAGAGCTGAAGGGCTGCTGTGAAAAGTGACTGAGGGGCCAGCTTCTGGCTGGAGGAGGAGGCGGCATTCTAGGTCCACAGACGCACAGTGTGAGGGCGTTTGGGGCCCTGGACACGGGTCTGGAAGGAAACGTGTGGGGCAACAGGCCCGACAGAGAGGCCGAGTTCAGAGGCCGACAGTGACGCATCTTCTGCCTGGTTCTGTGCTGCGGGGTGTGGAAGCCTCCACAACGTGGGTCAGTACCAGGGAGTTACTCAGGTTCTCCCAGGGCACAGAGTTGGTGGGGACGGAGAGACCACAAGTGGGCATCTGTCTTGCCATCTGCTGTCTGCAGCTGGAGCACCAGGAAAGCCACAGATGTGATGCCATCTGGGGCCAAAAGCTCGAGAAGGGGTCAGGGGCGCTGGCATCCATTCTGGAGACCAGAGGCCCGAGAGCTATGACTTCTGACATCCAAGCACAGGGAAGATGGACACTTGTCCATCTCCAGCTCCAGGAGAGAGATTTTGCCCTTCTGCCTTTGTGCTCCATGCAGGCCCTCAAAGACTGGACGGTGCCTGCCCACTGGGAGGGCCGAGCTTCCCCACTTAGCCCACTGATTCAGACACTAATCTCAGTACATACCTCGCAAACACACCCAGAAATGTTTCTCCAGTCATCTGGGCACCCCCTGTGTCCTAGTCAAGGGGACACATGGACTACCCATTCCCACGGTGTCTGCTTCCTGCCACACTCTGACCCTGAGCTTCCAGCGGCACCCTCCCCTTCACCGAGGCCCTGCAGGTGACCCAGAGTGCACAGGCTGATGCTCAGATAGGAAAGGACAGTCGCTTAACCTCATGATGGGTTGCCATTTTATTTTGCTTCAGCCCCTGTGCGATTAGTCTTTGTGAGTCTGAACATGAGGGAATAATCCTCTAGGTCATGCTGGTGGAGTCTAAGCTCTACGCCTCCAAGGCCTTGAGCTGGGCAGAAGAGCCTATGTAAGGAAGGCTCTTAGATGACTTAGGGACTTAGATGGCACAGTCCTTCTGGACACTCACTGGCATTGTCCATCTCTGTGGTGGGCAGATCAGGCTGGACACCCTTGCCCACTGAGTCCCAGTCATACTTGAGATCCTCCATGCAGGGCTCCAGACAGCCTCCCAGAGGCGGCCAGAGCTGGCCTGGCACAGTCCTTTTGGACACTCACTCAGTGGCGAAACCATGTGTTGTCAAGCTGAGGGCCTCCAACTCCATGCCCAGTGCTGCCATTCAGGACAGGAAGGCATGTTTCTGCAGACACACGGAAACGTGGGTCTTGTCCTAAGATCTCGCTTAAGCACCTCCCATAACTCCTGCTATCTGCTCCTACTTCACTTGCTCCTGTTTTATCTCCCTTGTCCCACATTTTCATCTGCAGACTTGTTAGCAACTCCCAGGCTCCTTTCAGGCCCATCCTCTGTGGCTCCTCTGCTTGTTGTCCAGAGAGGACCTGTCCCCAATGGCTCCTGGATCTCACCATCCTTCCAATCTTACAGGTCTTTTATTGTTACGGTAATTGGCCACCACCAATTGCTGAGAGACAATGATGCCACTCCACACATGTGCTCTAACAATGCTGCTTAAAATTGTACCACAAAGTGTACACTGCCATTCCCACATTGCAGACGAGGCCACTGAGGACCAGCAAGGAGGCTGGGGATACACACAGGGCCACAGAGAACTGGGCTTTCAACCCAGGCGGGTCTGGACCAAATGCTGTGCCCCGCAGACTGTGTCATAACACTCTCATCACAGTCAATCGTTCAACAGACGAGGGTTAATGGACACACTGAGAAGAAATCCAGGCCTGTACCTTGCACTGAAGAAGCTGACGAAACATCGAGGCTCGTTGTGCAGATCTGTTCATCTATTTCCCTGCCCCTGCTAGACGACGTCTCTAAGTCTGAGACTGACAAACTTGTATTTCTAAATATGCTGGCCAGATGCAAAAGAGTTCTAACTAAATCTTACAAGGTGGACAGGTGGATGGGTGGATGAAGGGTGGATGGGGGGATGGGGAGATGGGTGGATGAAGGGTGGATGGGGGGATGGGGAGATGGGTGGATGAAGGGTGGATGGGGGGATGGGTGATTGAAGGGTGGATGGGGGGATGGGGGGTGTATAATGGATGGTCTGATGGGTGGATGGATGGATCTATGGATGGGGGGGCTGATGGGTAGATAATGGATGGGTAGGTAGATGGATATATGGATGGGGGATGATGGGTGGATAGATTCATGGGTGGATAAATGGCTGGGACACTGGATGGATGGATGGGTCAGTGAATTTAAAGCTATAAGAGGCTTTTGATGGGCTTTTTCTCCCACCTTTGGGTGATGTACATGGCTCTGCCAATTCACCTGAGCTCTCTTTGAAGACCTTCAGGGACAGGAGCTGAATCCTCACGCAGAAGCTATTCCATGTGGAAAGCACCAGGCATCAGAAGGTTACTCTTTCTAGACCTGGATCTGATGCAGTATCTGCTCACAGATATAGGCCCACAGGACGTGTGATTGGCTTAGTATTACGGCTTGTCCTCACCCTGGTCTCCTGGACTCTCTCTCTCCACTTCACAGGACGTCCATCTGCCCAGCCCTGCCCCTTCCTTGGTCAGAAGAGAACAAGAGTGACAGGCAAATAGACAGGATGCCCATATGGATGGATATATAGATGGGTGGATGAAGGGTGGATGGGGGGATGGGGTATGGGTATGTCTCCAGGTCAAACTTATACTAAAATATTATTTATGTTTACCTGAAATTCTAATGTAACCAGATGTCCCACATTCACCTTTCGGCCATAACCTGTGGGAACAGGCAGAAGCCTCCACGTAGGGCTGCCCGGAGCCTCTAAAACACAGGGCAGCCCCGTGCTCCTGTGACCCAGAGGCAGGCAGAAATCCTCCTCTGCTCCACAAATACAGAGAAAGGAGAAACAACAGGGTAGACAGCGACCAGCACACAGATCAGAGTCCAAAGCGCCCACAGAGTGGGACTCAATCTTCAGGTGAGCATCTGGGCTGCTGATGTTTCCTGCACCCGCCCGTTGCCCAGCCTGACCTCTCTCCAAAGCTGAGTAAGCTTCCCAGTCCCATTTCTTCCCAGAGGGAAGGAAACCCAGCCCCTCAGCCCTTGGGGCCTTCTCCACCTGCTCCCACAGTTCCTCTCTGGAAAGAAGAATGAGCAATGGCATTGTGCAGGGGTCTCCCATTCCTCGTAGCATGTGTGTTTAAGTAGGACCCACAGTCCACTCCGCCTGGCTGGGTGTTGGTTCTGGGCTGCGCTCCTGCCTGTGCGTGATGTGGGCAGGCTGTCCCTGGGCATCCTGCCTGCTGCCCCGAGACCAGCTTGCCCCAGACAGGTTAGATAAGGTCTGCGGTGGGCCCTGTCTCCAGAATTGCTAGGAATAGCTTTGCCTGTATCATCTGGCAGTGACAGGGTCCCTGGCATCTGTGATCCAGGACAGACCCCTAGCTTGGTGATAAGGACTTTCAGAATCTGAACTCAGCCTCCATTCCAGTGGACCTCAGCCCCAGCCATTGCTATCTGGGTCAGTCACTTTAGGGAACAGGGCATCACATGGTCACCAAGCTGATTAGGGACACAGCCAGACACCTCTGACCAATCTGGGCTTCCCAGGTGTCTGGATCAGTCAAGAGGGGTGGCCCAGCAGTGTCCTCATGTAGGCCCAGCCCCACCTGAGGCTGCCCCACTGCTGTCAGCCCCATTCCCACATCCCAGGCACTGGGTTCCAACCCCAGCGGCCGTGTAGTTGGGAAGGGCAGCAGTGGATGGCAGGGCTGCTCAGCTCTGGCCCAAGGGCTACACCCCTCCCTCCTTATCAGAGCCCAAGGAAGGGGTTGACTCTGCAGAGAGAACATTAAGTACTGGGGCAATCTCACACCCAGCTCCCAAGGGTGGCTGGGACAGGAGCTGGGCCTCAGAGGCAGCCAGCCTGGGCTCCAAACCTGGCTCCACTGCTTGGCAGCAAGTGGCTGTGCCAACATCACCTCCTCCCAGCCATGGTTTCTACATCTGCAGAGATAATCATGCTTCCCTCAAAGAGCAGGACACGCAGAGAGTAGTCAGAACTCTAAGTAAGAGTATTTGGCTCATAGAAAGGGAGCGCTCCAGCACCCTGGTACTACGGGCTGGAGCCCCAGCTAACTGTGTGAGTTAGCTTGTGAGGTCACCCTCAACGCACTGGCCTCTCTCAGCTCAAGGCCCAGAAGAAGCCGCGACTTCCCCAGAGATGGATAATCAAGGGAGTCGCCCAAGGGCACGGCGCTGGGAACACCCGGCCTTAGAGCACCTGGTAAAGGAGAATATTGTCTGTAGAGGATTTAAAAACCAGAATAAAACTGAGGAAAAGTCAGTAGGCTTTTTATTGCCCTTTTTTATTGGCAATTTTGAACACCGTCAGTGATAAAATATCCCCTCCCTAGGAACAGCCCTTTCCTTGGTCTAAGTTATGAGCGATTTCTCTATTTACTACTGAGTTTTAATCACGGGCAGGTGCACACATGCACACTCACACACACGCATGTGCATATACTCACATGTATGTGCTCAGACACATATGCATGTGCACAGATGTGTGCTGCCGTGAGGACTAATGTCATTGTCACCTTGACTGGCCACACGATGTCCAGACTAAATGTTGTGTCTGGTGTCTGGGAGGGTATTTCTCGGTGAGATTGACACTTGAATCAGGGAAGTAGCCTGGAAACTGTGTGATGTAATATTTTTATTTATTTTGTACCTTTGACATTTGTCTCATACATGAACTATGATATTTCACTAAGGTCTGATGTTTTTAAAATTGAAATTTATTATTTAAAATTTTAATTGTTTTAGAACTAAAGAATGGGTCAACATTATAAAAATAATTGTGGAAGGAATTTGGAGGATTTGCATTGGTGTCCATCTGCTGGGTGCCCAGCAATAGTAATTTCCCCCCAAAAGTAAATGCACCTTGGCTGGAAATAGCAGGGCTGCTGGGGCAGGTGGTGTCTGGGCTGAACAGTGACCCTCAGAGGGACTAAGAAGTGGTCTTCTTTGGAAAAAGCATCTCTGCAGATGTGACTAAGTTAGGGATCTCAGGATGAGACCATCCTAGGTTTGGGGCAAGCCTTCAATTCAACGGCACATGTTGTATAAGAGGAGGAGAGACTCAGAGAAGATGACCATGAAAAGATAGAGGTGGAGACTGGAGCAAGTGTGGCCACAAGCTCAGGATGCCTGGAGTCACCAAAAGCTGGAGGAGGAAGAAGGATCCCCTCTCCAAGGCTTCTGGAGGGACGCAGGCTTATGGCCTCCCAATCTGGGAGGATAAACTTCTATTGTCTTGGGCCATGAAGTGTGTGATGTGTTACTGTAGCCCCAGGGGACCCACAAAGGCAAAGCATGTAACAAAAAGTCAGGTATCAAAAATGGAAAAAAATGAGGAAAATATCAGGATCCAGGGGCAGCCCCAGCGAGGAGCTGGTGAAGGGGAAGGCCCGCATTCTCCTTCAGCCAGACGACCACCTCCTGGGTGAGCACATCCCCCATCCCAGAAACAGTTCAGATATGTGCAGAAGTAATCAGATTTTGGATGAGCTGGAGGTCGAAGCTTCTGTTCCAGAGGATTAATCAGACTTCATCTGCCTCTCGGAGTTGGAGTCCGTGCAGTTTTGGAAGTGGCTCCATATCTGGTGTGCCATCTGCTGCGTTTAGATAGTGGACAGACCCAGTTGGCAGCTAGAGAGGAGGATTCAGATATCCTCATGTTTGATTCCAGAGGATGGTCGCTGGTGAAACTGGCCGTGACACTCATCACTCAGGCACAGAGACCTCCCTTCCTGCAGCCCCCAAGAGGCTTGCTGCCTTGCAGAGAACAGCCCTCCCCTCATCCTCTCCTCTGCCTCCCCCAGCTGCCCTCTGTGCTCTGTCCCTGGCTACGGGAAGCCCTGTTGATGTCTCCTGTCCCACCCCCCCATGCCCTGAATCGTGGTGTAATTAGTGGGCGTGGAGGTTCCCCTCCCAGAGACAGGCACCAGCAGCTAGGAAATCTTCCCCCCAGCAGCTCGGAAACCTTCCCCCCAGGGGGGCATTCTCATGCTATAGCTGGCATTGAAATGATGGGCTCTTTTTCTACCTGGACATCTGTGTGACCATCAGTCCCGCTCAAGGTCTGACCCTACCAGGTCTTGTGTCCAGGCCTGCTCACAGCCCAGCAACCGCCACCCACTTCTAAACACAGAGGGTGCCTCTTTCTATGCTTGGACATAAAAGACAGGTGGGTTATTCAGAGAAGAAAGGGCTCCCACCTGGGAGGCTCCCCCAGGGCAGATTTGTGCTCTTCAGAGAGACCAGCCTTCCAGGGTTGCAGGATCTCACAGCAGCTTCTGAACTACCCCCTCCACAGAGCTGATTCTTCAGCCCAAAGTCCCTGCAGCATCCAGGAATGTCTTAGAAAAACAAGGATCAGGTCACATGACCCCATGCTGAGAACCATTCCTGGCCTCCCACTGAAATAAGGACACCCATTCTTTTTGTTTTTTTAATCGTTGGGGAATCATTGAGTGTACAAAGACTCAGGTTATACTGCTTGCATTTGCTAGGTAAAGACCCTATAATAATAGTGTCCTGCCCCCAGAGGTGTGTCACACAATGTCGCCCCACCCCCTTCCTGTCTGTGCTAGTACCTGGGGGAGAGAGGAGGGGTGGGGGAGCTAACCACCATCCTTAACAGGCCTTCTGTTATTATAAGTTAGAGAAACACAACGAAAATTAACTTAAAAAACAGTAGTTTATTGGTTGGTGTCACTGGGCCTCAGGCGCCTCTGTGTTCCTTTTTTTCTCAGCCCTGGCTGTCCCCACATGGCTTATTCTGAAGACTGGCTCCCCAGGAGGTGGGCAACTCTTCTGTGTGGCCTCAAATTAGGGTCCTCCCAGTTCTCTCTCTCTCTTTTTTTTTTTTTGGTAGAGACAGAGTCTCACTTTTCCGCCCTTGGTAGAGTGCAGCGGAGTCGCTCCAGCACCCTCCAACTCCTGGGCTTAGGCGATTCTTCTGCCTCAGCCTCCCAGGTAGCTGGGACTACAAGCGCCCACCACAACGCCCAGCTATTTTTTGTCGCAGTTTGGCCGGGGCTGGGTTTGAACTAGCCACACTCGGTATATGGGGCTGGCGCCCTACTCACTGAGTCACAGGCACCTCCCAAGGGTCCTCCCAGTTCAACTGTCCCACTCAAGAGCTTTATTTTCAGCTGTAGGGAAAACCTTGATTGGCCCTCTCAGGCCACACACCCATCTCTGGACCATCCTCCAGGGCTCCCGAGGATGGGGGTTGGGGCCTGTGTGTGCTGCTCAGTGGAAACCAGGCTGAGCCAACAGACCCAGTCATAGGCCCTGTCACAGCCCCCTTCCAGCAACCCAAGCCCCTTCCTCCAGCCTCTAAGCCCTATTCCCACCCTGTGCACCCTCTGTCCTTCAGCTGCCCTGGGGTGCCCCTCTGACCTCAGGGCCCTGGCACATGGCGTTCCAGAAGCTCCTGGCCTCCTTCACCCAATCTTCTCTTCTGGGGCTTGGCCCAGCCCTGCCTCTGCAGGGTCAGACTTCCCACTCCCGAGGTGCCATCTGTGGGGATGGCAGCTGCCACTGCCTTGGATGGCCAGGGATTTATTGGGAAGACAGATGCCTGAGGTCAGCTTCTGTGCCCTGCACAAGAGAAGCCCAGTCCATGTTGGTCATTTGCAAACGCTGACCTTAGAATGCCTGTTGTGTGGGGATAATCTCAGGACCAAACAAGATCACGTGTGTGAGGATCTTAAATTGCACCGATAGGCCAAGTGGGATAATTGGTCAGGAGGGGGATGCCAGCCAGGCCAGGATGTGACAGGAGAACCAGAGAGCCGGGGATTTGGAGGTGCATAGGAACACACCCTTCATGACGTCAGCAGAGCTAAATTCCTTATCCAGTTATGCAGCCGACTCTCCCTGAGACCTCAGAAAAATTAATTAACCTCTTTGTTCTTCCCTCTTCTCTGGCAATGGGGGTGGTGCCCTCATTTAGCAAATGCCCTCTGTTTCCTCAGAGATTCTCAGGGCCTCCTGACCCCACAGCTCTCTAAATCACTGAATGGCTCCGAGAATTCCAGGAAACAGCACCATGGCCCAGAGATTTCCAAATGTCAAGGAGATCCAGCTGAGTCTACCTGCGTCCCTGGCCCTGGAAGCTCTCAGGTGGGAATAAGCCAGGCATGGGGTTTGCCTCCCTGCCACAGTGGCTCGGGTCTGCTCCAGTGGTGTTTATCCCAGGCACGCTGTGTCTCAAAGCCTCAAACTCAGCCCACTCCAGAGACAGCGCCTATACAGACCACGATCCCCCCACTTTCTCCCTCCCTTCCCTTTGTGACTTTGTCCCTGCCATCCATCCAGAGAGCCTTTCTCTGCCCTGGCCACATTGCCTCACTGACCCGCACTGTGGGTGACAAGACACTGTACCTGTCTGAGAAGGGCTGGGCAGCCTGGGTGGCCACTCTGAGTTCTCTGTGCCTCTTCCTTTCCTACCTGTAGAAAAGGAGTGGAACCAGACTTGGGGGCGAATGAGAGTTCACATTCTGGCTCTGACAGTGTATGAGCTTGGGTGTGTCCCTCTCAGCTTCAATTCCTTTAGCAGGAAAATTGGGGCATTAATGTGCATTTTTAGTAGAATTGTGAGGCATGAGTGAGATGGAATGTGGAGGTTCCCAGTCTAAGACTGGGCACCAATAAAGCTCTGTGCCTGGCCAGGCAAGGTGGCCAACGCATGCAATCCTAGCACTCTGGCAGGTAGAGGCAGGTGGATCGCTTGAGCTTGCGGGTTTGAGTCTGAGCAAGATGGAGACTTCATCTCTACTAAAAATGGAAAAAAAACTGAGGCAAGAGGATCACTTAAGCCCAAGAGTTGGAGGTTGCTGTGAGCTATGATGGCACCATGGCACTCTACTTGGGGTGACAGCTGAGACTCTGTCTCAAAAAAAAAGAAAAAAGAAAAACGTTTTTGTGCCTGTGGTCACAGATAGCTCTGAGTGGCCCCAGCATCGACACATCCTGCTCCCTTTCCCTGTTGTCACTGTCCTGCTGGACTGAGTGAGATCATTGGCTTCACTCTGCCATCAAGTTCACAAAGCCACCCTGTGCTGATGACAAGAGTCTGGGCCCGGTTGAGATCAATGGAATATTACTTTCCAGGGCACAACTAGGAAGCAGTCCCACCGTTTAGCCAGAGTACATTTCTCTCGTTTATTCCCCCGTAAGCCATAGTACAGTGGCCACAACCTGTCTTTCCCAGCCCATGAAGTCATTTTCAGTATTTATTTTAAGAAACAATATTGGCTCTGAAAGGTCTGAGCTGGTAATTGGATGGTCTCATTCCAGGCCTCTAAACAATCATTCTTATTACATCATGGTTAGACCTTGGGCTCCTTCTTATCGAGAAAAGAAATAAGTCTATCTCGAGTTCTGGCCACGTTCCCAAAGTGTGGGCCCATCTGCAACTCGCGCCAAGAAGGTTCTCTGCACGTTCACCCAAGGACAGAGGCAGCACAGCTGCTGTGGGTACCCAAGGGAGAGAAGGGCCCTTCCTGAGAAAACAGTGGCTGTCTCTGAGTGGGACGCCCCCCTCCCCACCACCATGTCACTGACTCTCTCCTCCTGGAGACTGCAGGCTCCGTGGGCTGTTTTCATACACACGTGATAGTGCACACAAAACACACATGCATGTGCACACGCACACTCACACGTGCATGTACATATGCACATGTACACATTTGCACACTCACACATGCGCACACACACACGTACACATGTCCACACACTCGCACAGTACATACACATACACACAACCATGCACATGCACACACATACACATATTTCCCGGATCAGGTGGAAAACAACAGCCAAAGAGAAGTCCAGATAAAAACGCAATAATTCAGCAACAGCCCCTGGGTGCAGAGCGTCTTGTCTTCTGATAGAGTTTAGAGGCAAAGAAACAAAATGAGGAAACAGAAATCATGGGGGGAAATAGACACGCCAGTCTCAAGCCCTGGAGGGAGACGGCGCCCACCCTGCTCTGCACACAGCGGGCCCTGCACCTGTCAGAGCGGCTGGGCCGAGCTGCCTTTGCAGCAACAGAAGGCTGGGAGCCCCGTGCGCGCACGCTTGTCTCTGCTTCCCTGTGTGAGCGAGGGGCGGCTGAGCAGCCACAGCCAACACTAGCTCAGGGTGTCCTCGGGACATCCAAAGCCCAGAGGGCAAAGGGTGCTCACAGGAGCTGGTTCCTAATGCTCCAGGCGCATGGCCCTTCCCTGCACCCTTGGTAAGTGTGCAGAACGGAGCTGCCTTCCCCAGCTCTGAAATGGTTTCATCCTCTCTCAGAATACTGAACTGCATTTTTTATCAATTCACCCCTTCTTTCACTTCTGTACAACTGTGGTTCCTGCTCCCACTTCCCTTCCTATTTCGTGCTAAATGGCCTTCCCTGCCTGGTCCTGCCCAGGGTTTTTGTGCTTGTGTGATGAGTCAGTGCTTCCCGTGAAGGGCCGTGCATATTAAAATCTCTGCAGTTCAGACTCACAGGGTTTACTCCATTCGTCACTGCTGAACACTCCATTCCTGCTGGCCCCTGCCTGAGCTCTCAGCTGCCTATTTATTTGCTCATTTTAAAATATTTATTAAGGATAGACTCTGTGCCAAGCCTGGGCCAGACTGTGGGGACACACCTACCAGCCAACTAGACATGGGCCCTGATTATCTTGGGGGCAAAACCTTACCCAGCACCTGGCAGGGACCCAGAGCAGAGGCTGGGCCTGGGTTTATTGCAAGTGCCAACCATGAGTGATTCAAAGATCATGGACGGAGACCACACAGATCTGGATTCGCCACCAGGAATCACCTAGTGTGCCTGGCTACTCAGTCAGGGCGAAGTGGTGGAACTAGGCAGCGTCTCGATTCTCCTCTCTGAAAAATGGGGTCCATAATACCCACCCCCCTGTCTGGTTGAGTCATCAGAGCCAGTGTCCATGAAGCCTTTGGGTGCTTGATAATGGTAATTATTTGTCAATAGTTATGGTTTATGACCTTTCTCTGGCTCAGAAATGTGTTGGGGAAGGGGAGACAGGAGATACTCAGGGGGCTCAAAGTCTAGTGGGAAGGAAAGGAAAGGACTTGATTGGGTCCGTAAATGTCTCCCGAGTCCTTGCAGGGCACAGGGCAAGGGGCACATCCCGGGTTCAAGACAAGATGGAGGGAAGTTGGACAGGCCTCGCTGGGGCCTGCAGTGTGCGCACAGAGAGATGCAGACACCCCCCAGGGCTGCAAACACGAATCAAAGAGCTTCAAAGGCAGTTTGAGTCAGGGAGGTTTTGCTCCCAAGATGTTTATGGAAAATGTTGATTCTCGTGCTGACCTTTGAAAAGTGAAGGTAACTCCATGAGCAGAAGCCAGAGTGTGTCTGGACCTCGGGCACCAGCAGAAGGTGCTGCCTGGAGCCCGAGGAAAGGACTGAGGCTGAACTGCGAAGGAAACAGGTGTGCGGGCACTCGGCTCCCTGAAGGAGAACTGGGGACCTTCCTGTGCAGGTGGCAGAGACCAGGCAAGCCCCGCTGACCAAGGGAGTGGCACCGTAAGAGATTTATTAAGATCTTTCTAGAAGCCACTGAAGGAGAATGTGGTAAGAGCCCCGGGAGGAGCCTGGCACTGCTGCCTAGTGGTCAATGACTCTGAAGGACTCGGGAGGCAGGGCCAGGAGCCTTCCAGAGCGTCTACTGATGAGCCTGTGCGGCACAGACCACTTTGAGTCTTATCTTCTGTTCATCACCACCATATCGTCCTGTCAGTTTTCCTCAGGAAACCTCTAAGAGCAACCCCTCTGTGCGTGTTTAGGAAGGGTCCATGGGGATGCTTAGAGGTGGCCGTCGGGTCCTACAGATTCTGGAAATGTCTGGTCTGTGTGATCCTACAGTCTGATCCTCCCACTGCTCAGGGAGCCCCCACTGACGTTCCCCTGCAGATAGCCAGCCGTCCCCACCGGAATGCAAAGCCACTGTCACAGGCTTTGGCCGGACAGGCACTCTGACGACTGCTGTGTGATGGCATCTTGAGAGATCTTCACAACACCCCCATGTTCAGCACGTCAGAGCCTCCAGCAAAACCGTCAAGGTCTCACTGCTAATACGTGCTGGGGCAGCACTGGACCTGAACGCTGCCCTTCTGCCGGCTGTGCCTGGGCCAGTGGCATGAACATGGGTTTGGGTGGTTCAGGTCAAAGCTCTCCTTGCTGTGAGCCCTCAGAGTCCTTGGAGCCACCAAGAACATCCTCTGTTCTCTGAGCACAGCAGTCCCACCTGGGCTTCTGCACCCAGGTCCCTCCACCCTCCCGTGTCCAACTTGGTTTCTTGGCTTGACTGGGGGCTCCTCTCTGAGGGCTGAGTCTGGGGGCGTCTACCACATAACATGAACCCTGGAGCCACCACTGGGGTACAGGATGGGCTGGCCAGAGCAGAGCCCACACCCTGTCCCCCTGCAGGGACCAAGGACAGGTGCGCCTTGCTCTGATGCGGGAAGCCCCCGGTCTCTCCCTCCAGTCAACACTGGGGCCACTTTCAGGTCCCAGTGCAGGGATTTGCCTCCAACACTGATGCTGCTGAGCCCTGGCCAGGTGACAGGCCTGGTTCTAAGGATGTTCCATCTGTCGACTCATTTCCTCTCCCCGCCTTCCTGGAGGTGGAGCGGGGCTGGTGACTCCTGGGGGTATTTCCTCTCACCCACAAGAAGTCACAAGAAACACCGTCACATGCTCTTCCAAACCCCACACCCAGGTCTGTGGCCACAGCTGCTTCCGCCTGTGAGGTGAAGCCCTTGGCGCAGGCAGGCTCCTCGGACGGCTCCTCTGTAGATGCAGAGACAGACACGGGCGCACAGCACACAGGGTTCGGCACAGCAGCAGCACCCGCCAGGAGGGCCTCCCTGGGCAGAGCATTTATGAAAATTTCCACCCATGGGATGCTAATTCCCAGGGATGCTCCAATATTTCATTTCAGGGCCCTGTCCCGTCCAGGCCCCACTGACCTGCCAGCACCAGGCTGAATTTCCCATCCTGGCAGCTCCACCCCTGCCCTGCGGCCTTGGCAGGACCTTACTTTTCCTCTTGTAATTCAATGTCTCAAAGAGAAAAAATGAAGATGTGATTTTCTCTAGGCAGAACTCAGCGGTTTTATACGTTTTCTCTCTAGGCAGGAATAGGCCTTTTTTTTTTTTTTCTTTTAGAGGAATTGAAGGTGGCTTTAAAATGTCAGATTTCCTGACTGAGGACAAACTGCCTTTTAAAGATCACATTTTCGAAACTTTACACTTTCTATTTTACCTCTGTTGTCTTTCTCCAGAACTGATCTCAAGTCATCGTATTGAGAAGCATAAAGATTTCTACTTTCTGCACAGGTAACCAGGAAGAGTTTTTGAAGTAGGTATTTAGGGTTAATTAAAGGAAAGTCTCCTGTGACTGGTGGTGATGTCGGAAGCTTCCCGCCCACCCCCAGGGGCCGACACCAGGCTCCGGCCTGCAGTGTATCATTGAACTCAGGCACGCTGGGCCCAGAAGGGGAGTGTTGTGAGGCGTCCACCCAGCCCTGGCCAAGGTCTCAGCTTCGGCAAGGACACCTCTGTGCCCACTGAGCTCTGTTTCTTCCGGGATGTGACTTTGCAAAGGAGAGTTAGTTTCTTGTTCCACTAGAGTCTTCATCACAGGATGGTGGCCATAAGGATGAAGCCAGCTGCTGCTGGGAGAAGCAGGAGGTTGAAATCTCACTGGTGGCCTTAGACACAAGGTGGGGGTTGGTTAATCTAGCACATCAACAGCTCCGTGGCCAAGAAGGCACAGAGTCAACAAAGGAAGCCCTTGGCAGCAGGGAAGAGTGACCCAGCGTCACCCCTTGCCCCCTGCTGTGAGCCAGGGACTGAACACAGTCCTCAGATGACTAACATGAACTAGGTTTGTGGCTTAAAACGACAGACATTTATTCTCTCACACTTCAGCAGGGTCCAAGTGCGACACAAAGGTGATGACAAGGTCGTGGCTTCTCTGAGGGTGAGTCTGTCCCAGGCTTCTCTCAGGGTCTCTGTTTTACCCTCTCGGGTCCATCCCAGTCTCCTCTCTCGTAGGGACACTTAGGATTTAGGGTTAGGGGCCCCTCCTAACCCACATGCTCTCATCTCAAGACCCTTAAATGATTACATTTGTAAAAACCTTTGTTCCAAATAGGCTTAGCTTCATGGGCGCAGGGGGATATAGGTTGCAGGGGCCTCATTCAACCCCCTGCTAGGAGAGGCCTCCATCTCAGGAGCAGGGCCTGCAGCTGGCAGCCGTGAACCTCAGTTTGTGGATTGAAAGATGGGAACAATAACAACAGTCAGGTAATAATGATATATCCTGCCTGGGCTTCCTGTCGGGAAGGATCACGAGGACAGAAGCGCTGTGTATGCACAGACTGAGATTTTTAATAATAATAATGTTATCTCCCAAGCTGCATCCCATACCTAATGGTAATTCTCATACAATTGCAAACCTGATGGTTGTGGAAATCAAATTTAAACCTCACACAGGCTGCAGTGAATGATGCGTCTGGGGTTGGAGAGCACCCCCATTACATGTGCAGAAATGAAAAGCTCCCAGCTAGTTACGAGGAAGCCATGGGTCCCTGCTTCTGGGAACGGGGGTCCATCACCAGGCACAAAGGCCTCTGGGAAGCTGCTCATTGTCGAGAGAGTGGACAGCCAGGAGAGGACCATGTCCTTGGGCCCAGCCCCGAACAGACGTGCAAAGGTCCCACAACCGAGAGCCTCTGTGTCAGCAAGGAACTCACCTCACTGGGCTCGCAGGCCCTGAATCCACCCTGCAGGCCTCAATTTCTAGGTTTCCTGGACTTGCTTCTACACATATATATATATGGAGAAATGAGCAAAATAGAAGTTGATTGGAAATCAACATCAATTCCATGCCCTGCTGTGATGTCCTCAGGACATGTAGGAAGGGCTGACTGGGAGCACGGCTGCGGAAGGAAACGCCGTGGTGATTATGACAGCACAGCGGAGTGTGGGGAGGCCCCAAGGTCAGGCCCAACCCCCCCTTCCTCTACACCCACACTGCACAGGTGGGAAGACTGAAAGGTGAAGCCACTGGATGGGGGTCGCAGGCAGGTATGCCCAGGATGAAGTCCAGCACCCAGAGCTCCTGGCAGGGGTCCCAGACCATCCCACTACACTCGGGGCCCTCTTTGCCGGGGACCTGGAGTGTGAGGAGAGTCCGTCCTCACGTACAGGTGAGCGAAGTCATCTGGCTATTCAGTGCTGGGCACAAATCCAGCTTGAGAAACGACTTAGACCTCTTATCCACCCCTCGCCTGACCCTGAGTTGAGTGCTTGGAAGATTTCATTGCTTTGAATCTCAGAACTCCCAGAAGGTCGCGGTGAGACCCACTCTACAGGTCTGGAGACTGTCAGGGCAATGCCACTCAATGGGCTCATCAAAGCCATTGTCTGTCCGACCTGCAGCCGGAGACATCTGGATAACTCAGACAGCAGGAGTTGGTCTGATTTGAGTGAGTGGTCAGTTTCTCACACTCAGGCCATCATCACCAGGAAGGACACGGAAGCCTCCAGGCCTTTCATCTTACAGATGACAACACTGAGGGTCTGGGAGGACCCTGCCTCACGGAGGCAGAAAGCAGGAGCGAGCCCATCTCCTGACCCCGCCAGGCCCCAGAGGAGAACTCAGACGCCTGCGCTCAGCCCCACCCTGCGGGCTACACAGACGGGTGAGTTGTTTGCTAAGTTCTGAGGGTTCTTACACGCTGCGTGCCACAGAAGGGCAGGACTGGGGACTGTCACCACATCAACATTAATTACCATAAAGAGAAACAGTGTTGCCGTGTCACTGTGCTGAGCCTCTGTGTGGGTTCCAGCACCACCACGGTCATGTTGTGTTTGTGAGGGACGTTTTTAAAGCCACTGCCCTCAACAAGGGCTGGACAGGCAGCAGCTGCGCAGAGGGGTTTGTGGCCCCACATCTGCTCCGTGGCCGTGAGATCCGGGGGTCTCAGCAGGGGCGAGGAGACTCATTTTCAGAGTTCTGACCGAGAGGCTTTGCTGGTGCCAATTAAGAGAAAAAATATTTACTTAGTTAATTATCTCTCTGCAGTCACTCTGCCTCAAATGCTCCAGTCAGCAAAGGACCATGTTCCCACTGCACACGAGGGCCTCCCAGGTCACAACCACGCAGTTTGCTGGGCGTTCCCTGTTCAGATGGAGACAGATGTCGTGGGTGCATTGTGTGTGTGTGGTATGTGGGGTGTGTGTGTGTGGGTGGTGTGGGGTGTGGTGTGTGTGGGGTGTGTGTGTCTGTGTGGGATGTGGTGTGTGGAATGTGGGGGGTGTGGTGTGTGTGTGTTTGTGTGGTGTGTGTGTGTAGTGTGGGGGGTGTGTGACATGTGTGTTGTGGTGTGTGGCATGTGTGTGTGGTGTGTGGCATGACTTGCTGTGGGTGCCATGGGTCGTGTGTGTGTCCTGCTGTCTCCACAGGCGCTGGGGATGATGGAGACCAGGCGCCGACACGGGCCAGAGGTTTTTCTGCCTCATGAGCAGGTTTAAGAAAGACGGGAAGGGGGCAAGGGTCTTTTGGAGGCGTTGATTGTGAAGAGACCAACTTTAGGCTGAAGATCTGATCATTCACTGAGAACCTGCCAACATCAGACACTTCTCACACACACACTCACAGAGACACCCACACTCTCACACACACACACTCACACTCACAGACACACACACTCTCACACTCATACACACACTCATACTCCCAGACTCACACACACTCACTCAGACTCACACTCACAGAGATACCCACACTCTCACACTCACACTCACAGACTCACACACACACTCACACTCACAGAGACACCCACACTCTCATACTCCCAGACTCACACACACACACACTCACAGAGACACACACACACTCACAGACTCACACACACACACTCACAGACTCACACACACTAACACTCACAGAGACACCCACACACTCACACTCACAGAAACACCCACACTGTGGTTCTTCAGTCCTCACTGGGAACTCGAATGTGTGTAAAGGCAGCACTGGGAGTGGCATCACTTTGGGAGGGAGAAGAAATGTGTTTTTCCTGCTCCTCCAAGACATTAGAAAGCCCAGACATTATCTTTACAGCACCTGTGAGAAGACTCGGAAAAGTGAAGAGAAAGAGGCTGCCCAGCCAAGGACCACGGGATGCAAGAACCACAGGACCCAGGGACCACGGGACTCAGGGACCACAGAATCCAGGGACCACAAGACCCAGGGACCATGGAACACAGGAATCATAGGACCCAGGGACCACAAGACCCAGGGACCATGGAACACAGGAATCATAGGACCCAGGGACCATGGGACTCAGGGACCATGGGACCCACGGACCACAAGACCCAGGGACCATGGGACCCAGGGACCATGGGATGCAAGAACCACAGGACCCAGGGACCACAGGATCCAGGGACCCCAAGACCCAGGGACCATGGGACCCAGGGACCACAGAATCCAGGGACCACAAGACCCAGGGACCACGGGACCCAGGGACCACAGTATGCAAGAACCACAGGACTCAGGGACCATGTGACCCACGGACCACAAGACCCAGGGACCATGGGACCCAGGGACCACAAGACCCAGGGACCATGGGACCCACGGACTACAAGACCCAGGGACCATGGAACACAGGAATCATAGGACCCAGGGACTATGGGACCCAGGGACCATGGGATGCAAGAATCACAGGACCCAGGGACCATGGGACTCAGGGACCACAGGATCCAGGGACCACAAGACCCAGGGACCATGGGACCCATGGACCACAAGACCCAGGGACCATGGAACACAGGAATCATAGGACCCAGGGACCATGGGAACCAGGGACCACAGAATCCAGGGACCCCAAGACCCAGGGACCATGGGACCCACGGACCACAAGACCCAGGGACCATGGAACACAGGAATCATAGGACCCAGGGACTATGGGATCCAGGGACCACGGGATGCAAGAATCACAGGACCCAGGGACCATGGGACTCAGGGACCACAGGATCCAGGGACCATGGAACAGAGGAATCATAGGACCCAGGGACCACGGGAACCAGGGACCACGGGATGCAAGAACCACAGGACCCAGGGACCATGGGACCCAGGGACCACGGGACAGAAGGATCCGAGGACCAGGGATGGTGGACGACTTCATAGCCACATGGAGGGTGCAGAGGAGAAAACCAGTGAACTGGAAAATAGGAGGGTAGACATTCCTGAATCTGAGCGAGGGAGAGGAAAGAGACCAGAAATGAACAGACCCAGGAACCCGCGAGACTAAACAAACAAACGCTGCAACATTCCCGGGGCCACGACTCTGGAAGGAGGGGAAGGCGACAGGCTGGAAGTGTGCACATACAAGATCTTATGGGAAAAAAGTGACGGAATCTTCTGGACTTAGGGTTAGGCAAAACAGACATAGACTGGACAGCACAAGCACTGCACATACGTGGAAAGGTAACAGTGGACCTCAGCGAAATTGAAACCTTGGTCTGGGAAAGGCCCAGCTACGGGACGAGGAAATGGACAGCGGTGGGAAAGATATTTGCAAACAGCGTTTCCTGTGGGGAACTGTGTGCAGAATTCTCAGAATGCAACATAAACAGGAAAAAAAACGCCCCGGTAGAATCCAGAAGACACGTCAAAATATTTCATTGAAAACATTGTGCAGCTGGCAAACAAGCCGGGAGAAGAAGCGTGGTATCATTAGCCTTGAAGGCAAGAGAAGAAGCTGCACTTAGATTTCACCACACACCTATCAAAGTGGCTAAAAGAAACAGCGTGAGAACGCGCAGTGCTGGCGAGGACGCACAGCATGGCACACCCGTCCAGGACAGTGCAGCCACTCTGGGAACAGTCTGCAATGCCTTGAAAAATAAGCACGCAGCCAGAGAGGTAAATGCTTAAACAGACCATTGTGTCACACACCCTGGGACGCTTCTCAGTAGGAAAAAGCCTCAACCATTGACTATCCAACAACATCAATAAATCTCCAGAGAATAATGCCCACATCAGAAGCTCACAGACTATGAGGTTCCATTTCTACAACAATCTCAAGAGGACACCACTGGAGAGATGGGCCCTGACTGGTGGTTTCTGGGGTTTGAGAGGAGAGATGTGGCTTCGAGGGGCTACCTGAGGACCCTGGGTGCCCTGACTGTGCCAAGTTCAATGCCCTGGATGCAACACTGACCTGTCATTTTGCAAGGTGCCCCCTTAGGGGAAACTGAGCAAAGGGCACCCGGACTCTCTGTGCTGCGTTGTGGAACTGTGTGAGAACGTGATTCTACAATTATCTCAAAACAAAAAGTTTAATTACCAGGGCGCATGCAATGGACGTGAAACCTGCCCATTTCCAAGCCACATGTTTGTGCTGAGAGACGTCCTGCCTGAGTTTGATTCTTAGACGAGGCACTGGGTTCTGTGGCTTCCATGATCCCCCTCTCAGAACACTCTGGCAACATGTCATAAGCTTGTTCTCAGTCTCCCTGGAGGGCATGGAGCGGGAAAGAGCCTCCTGCTCAAGTCCAGCCCTCAGCTGACCCAGCCCAGTGAGATCAGCAGGGACCAGCAGACCGAGGTCAGAATCATGGAAGTGGGCTGTGTTGTTCAAAGCTGCTAGGAGGGGGTGTGTTTGCTACACAGCCAGTGATGACAGGTGCAGGCCAGGGAAGCTGGAGGGGAGGCTGGACCCAGCCCTGGGTGAGCAGGTGGCTGAAAAACCCCTTCTCTGAGGTGTGGGGCTCTGACAACGATACAGTAAGGTCAGGACAGGTAAGACCCCCGTGTGGCTGGACAGCCTGGGAGAGGTCCCTGTCTGTCAGCGGCAGGAGCCGTGCTCCCCTCAGACTCATCTATTTACAAATGTGCTTCCTGGTTCCATGGAAATTTGTCAGAGAATTTATGACTTTAGCAGGTCGACCACCCTTTGAATAGTTCCATTTCCTGAGGCCTCAGCTCACGACAGAAAGCTAAAATATTTCAAATTGTATATAAAAACACACTGTACCCCACGACGGTATTAATGTACACAGCTATGATCTAATAACAACAACAACAACAACAAAATATATATATATATATACTGGCAACTGAGAAAAAAAGAAAGCTAGCCTGGACAACTCTCTGTAGAATGATCCATCGACATGGTGGGTTGGCTATGTCTGTGGACTGATGGCATCGAGAGGCTTTGTATTTGCAATTTTGCACGTGATGCCTGTAATATCCACAAAGGGGAAAGCGTCCTGAGAGTGTCATTCTGCTGTGAACTACAGACAGGAAACTATCTCCAGCACAAGGACCAGGCCCGGCGTGGTCGGCACTTGGTCAGTTTCACAGGTTTCTGAGTCCAAGACGATCCCGGGTCTCATGGATGGCATCTCTCTGCAGGAGGACGAGGTGTGTAGATGGAGTCACTGAGCCCCAGATAAATAGCCACACAGAGCAAACTGTAGGGCCTGCTCATCAGAGACCCACACTGTGGCTTGCCAAGAGAGTTCTGTCACAGCCATATAACTCATCAGTGAGAGGAGACACCTTTGAGGACAAAGGGCAGGAAGGGCTGCAGCTGGTCTTTTGAATACCATGTATGATCCACGCACACAGATGGGCTGGTTTTCTATACTGGTACTCCAATAAAATCATTCCATTCAAAAGTAATTTTCAAAAACAAAATTTATTCCAAAATATATATATTCATGTCTATTAAGGCATGATTTTTAAAAAATTTATTATATTGATTATCCTAATTCTGCAACAAAACAGGAGTTCAATAGTTGTTTTGTCAAATGTCCCTGCACTTTCATCTTTTAGCCACAACCACATCAAACACATTTGAAAAATGTCCTAATATGGTTTTAATTTAAAATTTTCAAAATAATGACTATAATTTTCTTTTCAAAATTCAATTTTGCGGATAAGGCAGTTGAACATGATGCCAAAAGCAAACGACTCATCTCTTTATTCCTAGATATTCTCAGTTGAGAAAATGTTTTCTGTACAGGGGCTTAACTACCCAGTAAGCTCCAATCGATTTCTGCTCAATGCAAATATCTTCATTTGTAACTTCTCCCAGCCATGTAAATATATCGGCCTGCATGTTCTCAAAGGTATACTCTATTTAAGTGTTTTAGGCTAAGCAGGAATACTAGAGAATAGAAACCCAAATCTTTAGAAAAAACTAAAGAGAAAAGACATACATAAATATAAAAGATTCCATTTTCTTCCCCATTTCTTTGAAATACATATGACGGTTTACAACACAACTTGGGTACTGTATCGTATGATTTGTAATGGAGGTAGCTATGTTATATTGAGATAACTTAGGAGACCTGGAAAAATAGAGTCGGACCCCTACTTAGGTTAATTAATTGGTAATTTATTTTACCGGCTGCAGGGGCTGCCGCTCCGAGAGACAGTCAACAGCCCAGGTGAGAGGGTGAGTTGCCTTTTATAGGCTTTGTGCAAGCATATTACAGAAGTGAAATATGGTTAAGGGGGGAGGTTACAACTCAGGTAGTCATGGATCCAGCAATGGCACAATAATTAATACAGCTTCGGCTGACAATGGATACAATCTCATATCACAATGGTTATGGTTATACGATAGTAATTAATCATGTGTTGGTGAGTTTTCCACCAGTGTTCATCTACTGAGAACTTGGGGGTTTTGTGAAACGTGGAACTTTTCTTCCTAGTACCTGAAGCTTGTTCTTGGCAACCCTAGGGGGAAGGAGGGGGCCTGGGAACATGGCTGGGAAGCACTGTTCTCGGCTACCCTGGGGGGAGGAGGGACCGGTCTTGTTCCTGAAGTCAACTCTGGGGGGACAAGGGAGGAGGAGGGAAATGGGCTGGAGAGGGCGGGGGACAGGAGAGGGCGGGGAGTGGAAACCAGGTGAGAGCGGGTGGGGGGGAACAGGAGTGGGCCGGGGAAAGAGGGCTGGGTTACAACAATATATGAAAATGATAGCATAAAACACCAGGAGACAGTAAATAGAGACCCACAACTTTGTAAGGCTCTTATGTGGAAATTGGCACGATTTTTAAATATACTATTAAAAATTAATGGTATATATAATAATGTCTACAGCAACCACAAAAACTCAATATTGTCTTGGAAGACCCAGAAAACACCATCAATCAGCTACACCAAGTTGGTGCTTTCAGAGGAATGCAGGATGTCCAACCCCAGCTCCTTTCCATCATTACACCCGTGGTGTAGTCACCGAGATGGCCAGGCACTGGGCCACAGCACTGCTGTCCATGAAGTTAAAATAATTACAAGCATACCCAGTATGATGAAATTAAGTTAGAAATCAATAATACAATATCTGTAAAAACCCACTTGTATGGAAATTAATTAATATACTCCCAAATAATTATGGACAAAAAAAAAATCCACAAGGAAAATAATAAAATTATTTTGACCAGAATGTTAATGAAAATGCATTAAAGATCCTCAGAATATTAATTAAAAATCTACAGGATGTAGTTGAAACAGTGCTTTCAGGGAAACTTACAGAATTAAGTGAACAGACTTTTTTTAAAAGAAAATATAAAAATGTGCAACAAACAGAGAGAACCGTTGGCTTAAGTGATTCTCTTGTCTCAGCCTCCCAGGTAGCTGGGACTATGGGCACCGCCACAGTGCCTGGCTATTCTATTGTTGTAGTTGTCATTGTTGTTGAGCAGGCCTGGGCCAGGTTCAAACCCACCAACCTCGGTTACGTGGCTGGCGCCCTAACCACTTAGCTATGGGCATCAAGCCCAAATTTATGTTTTTGCAAAAAAATGTTTGCAAGACATGTGCCTGAGAAAGACTTCTATCAAGTATATGTGTATGAAGAACTCCTAACACTCAGTGATAAAAAGACAAGCTATAGTAATTAAAAACAAGAAAAATATTTTAAGGAATATAGACAAGTCCATAAAAATGTGTTCAATGTTACCAGCCATCAGGGAATGCAAATTCAAACCACTCACAAATCAGAAAACAGCTGACATGGAACCACTGATGACACCAGATGTCGGCCAGGACGTGCAGCAGCCAGAACTCTCTACAGTTTGGGTGACATTTCACAATGCTACAACCACTTTGGAAAATATTGGGCAGTTTCTTCTAAAACAAACATATGCCCAAGAAGTGAAATCAGATGTCTACAAAAAAACTCACTGAAGAAGGTTCCCAGCTGCTCTGCTGGGATCGGCCCTCACTGGAAACAGCCCACAGCGCATCAGAGGGTGACCGATGAGCCTGCCCAGGACATCCGTAACCCAAACTGCAGTACATTCAGAAACAAAAGCAAGAAAGTTCTAGCGATACCCAACCATAAGGGCGAATCCAAAAGTCATTATGCCAATTGGAAGAAACCTGCCACCAAACATGTCTACACCATATGACGTCACTGGCATGAGGTTCTAGAACAAACTGAACTAATATTTGCTAAAATACATCACAGCAGAGGTTGTGTTTGGGGGTGAAGGTGGGTTGATGAGAGGAAATGGGGAAAGGAAATGCTCTCTGTCTTTTTGCTTAGCTAGAAAATATCAACTATGGCTCTAAAAACTATGCACTTTGCAGTGTGCACATTCCAGCTGAAGGAACTATGGACATGTATGGAACCAGATTTGTAATGCATACGCTGAAGCACTTAGGGACAAAGGGTAGTGTGTCTACAACGCACATTTAAACGCTTCTAGAAATTAAGACGGGTTGATGAATAAACCCATGAAGAAGGGCTGATCGGTGTGTGAAAAGGCAGCATGATCAACCGTATAATCAGACATTACGGGGCACCGATGTTCACAGTAAAATCACGTCACCTTTTCTGTGTATTTGAAAATTTGCATAATGAAATGTTGAGGAAACAAGACTTTCATCAAAGGTTGCTTCCTACAAGTTGATGTATTTTAAAACGCAATTCTAGAATTTTTAAATCATATTTTATCACTGGTTGAGGTCTCATTATTTAATGCCATCTGTCTCTTGCTTACTTTAGGACAGATAAACATTTCAATAATTGCAATTTGATAAAAAAGCTTTTTAAGTCGTGTTTTGGAACTAAATATGTAAAATTCTTTGATTAAGGATTTCTGAAATCCAAGATATTTGAACAAAAATGAACCAAGAAACAGAGAACTCCTTTAAACAAAGGTGATGCCACCCACTGTGGGTCCATCAGCTGGACCTCAGGCTCCAGCATGTGGCAGGCACAGCGGAGGGTGGGCGGCCCTGCCAAGTGCTGACCACTGTTCACGCCCAGCCTCGCTGGGTCACAAGGACCATCCAGCCTCGCTGGGTCACAAGGATCATCCAACTTTGGCTGGGTCACAAGGACCATCCAGCCTTGGCTGGGTCACAAGGACTGTCCTGGTCCCGCCGTGCATGCGACCCGTGACTGTGAATGTGGACAAATATTTGCCTTCAGTTGATGTAACAGCATCATATGAATGCCAAATTAAATAGCAAAATAATCGTTTTTGCCATAACGCTATTTATCATTACAATCTTACTTGAAGTTTCTCTACAAAAGCTAATGAGTTTTCCTTCAATGTCTAAATTTTAAACATAATTTACAATAACTTTCACAATAATGTCAGAAGATCTCCAGCATACCAATTTCTCCAAAATGTTAATTTTTATTAATCATATTAAATAAAGTGTCATTTTTGGAATAAATGGACGGATTTACTCCTTTTAGGACCTGAGGACACGATGAGCGACTGAATTCCTGTTTCACCCTTCTCAAGTCCCCTCTGCAGCGACTCACTCGAGACAGGGCGGCTGCTTTACTTTTTGTTTTACTTTTCATGGGCACGCAAGAAAAACTGGAATAGAAAATGACCAAATTTGAATTAGAAATAAAACCGTCAGTTGATGGAGGTGAGCAGCCCGGCTTCTCAGTGCGTGGGGACCAGTGGGTGTCCACTTTCTCTGAGGATCTGCTTTTTAAAATAACGGCTGACTTTTGAGGAGATGCGTCTGCTCCTTTGACGTCCATGTCTACAGGTTTTCACCTGGACAGTGATAACAAATAATTTATTGAAGACTCTTGCTCACTAAACAATTTCTCGAGGAGCAAAAATTCAGTTCTTAGTTTTTATTCAAAAGGTGCTTTATTTCTGAATGCCTCGAGTGTGAAAGTCATCGTAAAATAAATGTCTTCAAACAAAAAGAGCATTATAGATTTATACCTTATAGCAGAAGACTCTCAGTAGCTAGAGCACCCGGACCACCGGCTCTGTGGCCGGGCTGCTCAGCCTCCCCGCCCCAACATCTCACGCTGCCCCTCCTGAGAGCCCCCAGAGGAAGGTTTTCATAATTAACCAGTCTTTGCTTCAGCCCTAGACAAGAACAACTCAGGGGCCGGAAGTTCGGGGTGGAAGGCTCCCAGTGCGCCTGGGTAACATCAATGTAACTATTAAGAATGATAATACTTCTTTTATGAATAAATAGTCTGCACAAAAGGCCGAGCTGGGTGAGAGTCTGGGACCACAGACACGAGGCAGGCTGCCTTCTGCCCAAGATCTGAGCTCATCCTGTTAAAGGGTGTTCAGAGGGTTCCCCTGCCCACAGACAGATCCATGTGTTTGGACACCCATCCCAGGTGTCCTGGCACAGGTGGTGTGAGCCAAGCTCATCCAGACGACCGCTTCTGTCTCCTTCTACAGTGAAAGTGAGTCTGCTTGTACCCGTGTAAGTGAATGGCTTGCTTGCCAGGTGTCCGTAATTGAACGTCCTTCATGTACAATGAAGACATAAAACTTGTTTTTTTCAAAGCAGCGTCCATGGACTTCATAGAAAGAAGGAATTACCCTGCATTCGGCTTCTGGCTCTCGGAAAGATAGAGATTTAGACTCTGCTCATCTATAATAACTCCCGGGATCCCTCCACTGGGGGCTTCTGGGGGTGGAGCCTGGGGCGGCAGGTGCCGGGCACACCCGGGGCTGCCTCTGGGGCTCCCCGGGGCCAGGGCGTTTGGCAAGAGTGTGAGAACAGATTCTGTACATCGTCTCTTGTTCTCTCTAGAATCGTCTTCCTACTATGATGCGGAGCCTAAAATTGAATTTGAGACATCATGGATTGTAAGACACGGCATCATGTCGATAATGGATTTTCTGGATAAAAAGCGAGTGTGACATTTCACCTGAACCTTGTTTGTAAAACGCATCATAATTTTAGAAATATTAAAATGTAAGAAACAATGCTGCATGTTAGACTGCAGGACACTTGAATTTGAACATTTTGGTTAACGGGTCCACAGGTGTCTGGCGCTCAGTCACTGCGCACACGGCTGGGGACCTGCTACTCACAGGGTGGGCTGCGGGACCTGGGCAGGAGCTACCAAGTTGGGCCATATGAAGCTTCTGCTTTTGTTTGTCAGAAGCAAAGGAGCGTCACAATTTTGTGTAGCTGGGCCTGTAACAACAACAAAATGGTTTCTGATTACGGGTCAGTCACCATGGGCCGCACACTTTACACAAACAGTGCGGAAGGTTCACAGCACACACGAGTTCAGCAGCCTCACCCCACCTTTATACATCAGCAGAACCTGGATGCAGAAATGTTTGTGTGCGTCCCGGCTGGCTGGTCACTCCTGGGAGGGCGGCAGGGACCTTCCATCCACCCTGTCCACTGCACCTGCCTCCCAGTCCTGCACATGCTGTGAGATCCCTAACAAAGTCTCATTTAAATCAACCTTCTCTTAATGGGAAAATCAAGGCACCCTGAGCTGTAAAAGGATTTTCCTGATTGTGAAGACGTGCGTGACCCAGCGTCTGCATGGTGAGCTCACTCCGCTCCTCTCTGGGGCTGTCCGGGGTCAGCGCTGTGACGACCCTTAATCTAACCCCCACACTCACACAGACATCCCGGGGCATCCTCTGTACTGGTCATGTAGACAGGTGTGGAAGGATTTGTCCTTCTAACAGTAAGTAATCAGATGGCAACTTTGTGTGGCTGTTTAGATGCTGAGCAGGTGGAGAGATTAGAGTGTGGATCTTCATCTGGGGTGCCGTGGCTCACAGGTGTGCCAGGAAAAGTTTTAAAAATCATTGATTAAATTATTTTCAAGAGAAGTTCAAAGCACAGTAAATATATTCTTTTTTTATTTACTCTCTTTTTAAAAAAAAATCAACATAATTTAAGTGTGCCACAGAAGTTTAACTACAGGTTCAAGTGTGCCATGGAATTAAAAAAAAAAAAAAAAGGCTAAAAAATGCTGGATGGAGGGCAGTGCCTGTGGTTCAAAGGAATAGGGCGCCGGCCCCATATGTAGGAGGTAGCGGGTTCAAACCCAGCCCTGGCCAAAAACTGCCAAAAAAAAAACCCCAAAAAACGCTGGATTGGAGAAAGAAAGAACAGAGGTCCTTATCTTCGAGGAGCTCAAAACAGAGGGCCACACAGTGCAAGAAAGGACAAAAGGACAAAAGTCCACTTCTCGGACGCATGGACCCCTCAGTGAAAGAGGGGGTCAAAGGAAAGGGGCTCCATCACCCACAGAATGGGCCAATTTAGCCTTTTCTTTAAAAAAAAAAACCTAAAACTTTCCATTTAAGTCTGAAGAGCGTAAATAGGGTTGCTATAATAAGACGCCGGGCACGGAGCGGCTCACGGGACGGAAATGTGTCTCTTACATTTCTGGAGACTGGAGGACCCAGATCTAGGTGCCGGCCGATCCCTCGGTGTGTGGGGAGGCCTCAGCCTTGGTTCTCACTGAGCCCTCTCCTGGTGGGGACAAGGCAGCCCCAGGGCTCTGTATGAGAAGGCTAATTCCACTCCCGAGGTTTGGGCCTTTCTGATCTAATCGCCTCCCGAGTCCCCAGCTCCCAGTGCAATCACTGGATGATTGCTTCCAGCATAGGAATTTGGGGGAACATGACACGCAGTGTGCGGGGAGAATGCACGTCCGATTGAAAGAGTGGCTTTAAATTGCTACGAGGGACTCTCCTGGGCTGACGGCTCCGTTTAGAGTGTAGCATAATCAGAGTTACACAGTTTGGAGTATATGACTACCATTGTCCCCCAGAGATAAATGCTAACTTTAATTTCATGCACATAATTCCTTTGCTCCTCTTAATGGGTTTACCATATAGAAAGCTGTTTTAAGCAGTCTAGTCTGGATTGACCTGTTTTTGAAAGCTCTAAAAATATGAGAGCTCATATTATTAGGGAGGAGGCTGGACACGGTAGCCGGTAACAGCCTGTGCTCTGGGCCTTAAGGACCTGAACTTGAATCCCACCACTCTCCATGGCATTTGGGCACGGCGTTTAATAAGGTCACACACCTGGGTTCCCCCCTTTGTACAATAACAAGAAGAACAGCGTGAACCTCACAGGAGCCCTGAGAATCTCGGAGCTGACACGTCACCCCATCATGCAGCTGGAATAGGCTCAGACCTGCAGGGAGCCATGAGAGGGCTCGCTGGCACCGTCGCTCCTCTGCCCCTCGTGTTTGTCAAACAACAACACATTTTCTGAGACCTGGCCTTGTCAACGCACGTACAAGCAGTTTATTATGTTTATGATTGCATTCATCTCTCCAACCACATATAAATACTTAGAAAATGAGGGGTGGAATTACCAGGTCACAGGATACACACGTTTTCAAATTCACACGCTTTCAAATTCAGAGAATGACAAATATCTCCAAGTCAGCGCGTGAATTTGTGCTCCACCCATCCGTGCATAATGTCCCCATTTCTCAGCAGCCCTGCCGGGATTTGGCGTCATCAGATCCCTCAGTTTCCATGAACCTGAAGGCTGTGAAGTCTCCATTTGAGCTGCTAACTTCCCATTTCCTGATGACTAGTTAAGATACAAGTCTAGTCAGACTTATTGCCCTTCCAGTCTTGTTTTGGTTTCTGAATTAATTTCTTAGAATATTTTCTTCCGAGCATTTTTTCTACTAGTTCTTTTTTTTATTTTCTTTCTTTTCTTTCTTTTTTTTTTGAGACAGAGTCTCACTATGTCACCCCGGGTAGAGTGCAGTGGTGTCACAGCTCACAGCAACCTCAAACTCTTGGGCTTAAGCGATTCTCTTGCCTCAGCCTCCCAAGTAGCTGGGACTGCAGGTGCCCGCCACAACGCTGGGCTATTTTTTGTTGCAGTTGTCATTGTTGTTTAGCTAGCCCAGGACGGTTCGAACCTGCCAGCCTTGGTGTGTGTGGCTGGCGCCGTAGCTGCTGTGCACAGGCACCGAGCCTCTACTGAGTCTTTGGGCTGCACACAAGAGGCAGCTTTACAGTCTGGTCGCCAAGCGGAGAGGGCCACCTGCATGGCCCAGGGTGTTGGCCACAGCCTTGCTCAGTCCCATCTCCGCTCTGTAGGCTGTGTTGTCACTTTCTTGATGTGGCCTTTGGATATAGCAAAGTTCTGAATTCTGATGTACTTGAAATCATCACTTTTGACTTAGGGAGCCCCTCTGTACCCCGACATCATGACGCTCCTGGGCTCCCCTGTCCTAGATGTCGCGGCCGAAGGCTGCTTCACATCACTGTTTCCACCACGGTGGGAGCAGACTTTTGTGTGTGGTACGGTACACAGATCCATTATCTTTTATCCATGTAGATAACCAGTTGCCCCAGCAAGTCCTCTCCCCGTGGACATAGGACATTATCACCGTCATATTTCAACCTTCCATATTTGCGTTATTCCCTTTCTGGACCTACATTTCCCTTGGCTGCCAAGTGTGTCTATTTTTGCATTTTCCTGTTTTCTGATGGGAAATAAACACATCAAATCTTAGTATTTTACAACCAGAATAATCTATTTTGCACAGGAAATTATGATCTTAAAGAATTTCAGGAAACGGTTTGTCCAAACACTATGTAGCTTTATTTTTTTTTATTTAATTTTTAATCAAAATTAGTGGGCGGGTGGCTCACTGCATGGCTGAGGAGCTGGTGCGGTCCCCAGGCTGGGAGGCGCTGGAACTGCTGTTCAGAGTGCTTATTTGCAACTAAGCAGTTCTCTCATCAAGTTTCTTGCTCATAAAAGTGAACAGTGAGAACCTCTGTACTTTTTGGTATAAATTTGCATAATTTTAATTGAATTTTTTGCGTGTTGTTATGTGTACAGTTATTTTTGTAGACAGATTATATATTCTGCCAACTGGCCAACGCCTCATTAACGTGCTTTTGATGTAGTTTCTGGCGAGTCTAATTGAGTAAGCCTTCTCTGCGGGCGATTATTTGGGAATCTGTTTCTTTCACGGGGCGATACGTCGGGCGTTACCCGTCTCTCCCGACTGGTTAGCACCTCCAGCCCAGGAAAGCACACAGGGGTGCTAAGAAGCGCACTTTCTTCTTCCCGGCTTCAAAGCTGAAGGCTTCATAGTTCACTATTTTGTATGATGGCTAATGTGGGTATTTTTGTTCTAATAGATGCCATTTATCTGGTTAAGACAGCTCCTTCTCTCTCTTATTCTCAGACACCAAGAGTTTCTTTGTTATCATGAAAAGATACTGATTTTATAAAATTATCCCTCTATTACTTTGAGAAGCTTATGTTTTCTCAACTTTAATCTGTTAAGATGGTGAGTTAGCTCCACTCTATTGTACCAAATTTATGCTCTCGAAATGATCCTATTTTGTTGTAGTAATTTCCATGTGTTATTTGTTACAGAACTGGGCTTACTGATATTTAAAGATCTTTGCATCTGATTCATCATCCATATTAGCCTGCCCTTTTATTTCTTACACTATTTGCTTTGTGACTTGGTGACAGCGTTACGAATATCACATAAAATAAATATCCTGTGTTTCTTTCCCTGCAATCTGGAAAAGGTTGAGAAAAAAATGAAGTGTTCTCCTTCTAAAATGGTTGAAAGACTTCTCTGAAAGTGATTGGGCCTTGAGGAATCTTTATAGAGATTTAAAATTACTGCTTCAAATTCCATAATGGTTTCTTCTCGAGTTAATTGGTAATTTATATTTTTCTAAAAAATATCCATACCACCTAATTCATCATTTTTATTATAAAATAATTAATAATATCCTTTTTCTTACCTTTAATATCCGGCAGCAGTGTTCCCTGGCATTCTCCATTTTTCTTCTTTCTGTGCCTGAGCCTGGCTATTTGTTGCTGAGCTGTGATCCAGCTCGCTGCACCTTCCTGTGACTGAGAATTGGCTTTTACCCTCATTTATTGAGATTTTAATTTCAGTTGTTAGTTTTTTTAATTCAATAATTTCCATTTTTAATAGTTTCCTGTTGCTACTGTAATAAATTACAACAAACTCTTCGGCTTAAAATAACAGAAATTCATTATCCTACAGTTTTTCTATGTAACACAACATGTTCAGGACTGAGATGTGGGCACCTCTGGAGAGGGACCTTAATTCTTCTGCTGGACACGCTCTGCCCTCTGGCCTCTAAAATTTCACATCTGTCCTACATACAAAACATGTTCCACCTATTCAAAGGTCTCCCAAAGCCTCGTCCTGTTACAGCATTAACTCAAAGTTCTAAATTTTATCTAAGTCTCCTCAGCTCAAAATTTCCAAGTCGCATCATGTAAATAATACAAGATCCAGGAGGAAGATCTGCGTACACCCATCTCGTGACAAAACTATTCCTGATCTGTGAAAGTCAGGTGACAAGAGCTCTGTGCCCAGAATAACCCAGAGGGAGGGGACAGAGGGACAGTCAGAGACACCCTGTTCCAGAGGGAAACCGAGAGGGAGACAGAGGCCCTGTCCCACAGCTCAGCGGAGGAAAGCCATTTGAATTTCAGATGACATCGGTGCCAAGGGTGACTCACAGCCTCATCCTCGGGGCCTGCAGCTTCACCCTCATAGGCCGCCCTTCCTTTCAAACAGAATGCAGCTGATGTTGGCAGCAGAGTGGCTCCAGAAGCTTGTTTTTTGCCTGTAGAAGTTCTAGGGTCCAGTGGCCTTCTCCCTGTTCCCTCTCTGCTCTGTTTGGTGGCATCTCCCTGCTGCGGTAACATTTTCAAAAGACTTGAGGACCTTTCTTGGACATGATGGGATGAGCCCCATTAGGCAGGGGGATCCTCCGTGGAACTTTCCAGATAATCCACCTCTACTACAGTCTTCCCCAAGATGAACAAAAGGAATCCAGAGTCACATCCCCGTCTCTCAAGGAGCCTTCAGCGTGACTAAATCTGACTTTGATCCTCCAGAGCACGGGCAAAGGTTGCAGAGCCTCCCCCTCTCTCTCCAGAAAGTGCTTTCCTGACAGCGCGGCTCCCAGACCCAGCACCTCCTGCAACCTCAGTGTCCTGAGAATCCCCCAACCCTCCAGCCCTGGTTCCTTTGGCTCAGTAGTTCTTGTTTTAGCCTATTCTTTTTCTCTTTCACATTTTGTTACTTGTGACAAACAAAAATAACCCTACACCGTCAACACTCTGCTCCAGACGCCTCAGCTAAATATCCAAGTTCATGGTTCTCAGTGTAGTTCTCCACAGGACGGCAGAGACAGGTGAGCTCACCTCTCTGCTATCACGAACAAACATCGCCTTTCCTCGAATGCCAATTCCGAGTTCCTCATTCCCTGTGGGCTCTCACAGGGCAAGGCTTTGGGGGTCTCGTCTCCACCAGCTGTGCACGGAGGGCAGGTGTTCTCCAAGACCACACGGATGTTCTCCCAGCCCAGGCCCCTCCTTTCACTTTGACCCTCTACTCCTGACAGGTGTGACATGTCTGACGGTCACCCAAGGACGTCTCCATCTTAAATATTCTTCCAGCTCCTCCCCACCTTACCCAGTTCCAAAGCCCTTCCACATCTTCAGTCATCAGTTACAGAAGCACCACACTTTCGGGTACCAAATCTATAGTTCTTTTTTATTGCTATTATTCCAAATTTCCACGAGTTTAGTGGCTTAAAACAGCAGCAATGTGTTATCTTATGGTCGTCAATAGTTCAGAATGAGACTCACGGGCTGCAGTTAAGGCGCTGGCAGGGCTGTGCCCCTTCTCCAGTCTGAGGGGAGAGGTGGTGTTGTTGGCACCTTCCAGCTTCTGCATCCCATCAGCATTATTTGATGCGTGGACCAATTCCACCTCCAAAGCCAGTAACAGCAGCCCGAGAATTTCTCCTATTACATTACTCTGACACTCACTCTTCTTTCTCCTTCTTCCACATCTAAGGAGTCCACCTAAATAATCCAGGGTAACGTCCTTACCCATGGTCAGCGGACCAGCAATTTTAACAATCATCACCTCTTGCCATGCAGCACAGCACCAGTTCTGAGTGCGGGGACATGGGCGCATCTGAAAGGCACTGCTCTGCCCACCATTTGCTCCCTCCTTACGGGAAATGCGTCAACATGTCAATCACAATTACTTTAAAGACTGTCCGACACCCCCAATACCTGGGTCATCTCTGGGTCTGATCTGATTTCTGTTGTTTCTCTTGGCCTGTGTTTACATGCATGGATGCTTGTTCTTTAAGGCTTAACCCTGTGCATCAAAGTTTCTAAGAATCTGGGCGATTCTATCTTTTTCTATGGAGAGTTTGTCTGCCTTCTTTTAGATAAACAGAGTGCGGAAAATCACTTTGATTCGAACGTGGACTGGGGTGTGTAGAGAATGCGTTGCCAGGTCTGTAAAGTCGAGTCTGCATCGACTTATCTCCACTCTCAGAACACAGCAAGCTGGAGATCCAGCGGAGATGGGAGGTGGTTGTTAGTGTCCGTTGTGGTTGGTGGGCTCCATAACTCATGTTTTTTTTTTTTTTTTTTTGGTCTCTCAAGTACTGTGAGGCTGCAAGAGACTCTGCTCAGCCTCCGCAGATTTCGGCTTCTCCTTCAGCTGCTCCCCTCTGCAACATAAAGATGTAGAATGTTCTTTGAGGACAAAACTGCTCAGTGTCAGGACCACTTTCCTGTGCCCCTCTCCTCCCCAGGACTGTAAGCCTCAACTTCTAAAAGTTCTAATAGTTTTAACCTTTGACTTTTGTCTCTGCCCCAATAATACTGGCAAAATTTTGTCATATAGATAGTATCCCTCTGCAAGGATCACTAGGCGTCTCAAAGATAAGAATTAGCACACAGTCCACTAGGAAAAGCACCATGTGGAGGTCGGCTCTCCCCACCTGGCCGCCAGCCACCTGTCCTCAATAGCTCCCGGGGCCTCAACCATCCCAGCACTTCACACAGGCAGGCTGGTGTTTTATCTGGATCTTCTCATTGCTACTGTGGTGGTGGTGGCTTGCTACAACAAAATCGTCACTATCAATATTTTCTCTAATTAATCCTTTTTAAAATATATTTTTATATACAGGCTGGGTGCAGTGGCTCACACCTGCAATTCTAGCACTCTGGGAGGTCAGGGTGGGTGGATGGCCCAAGATCATAGGTTCAGGACTAGCCTGAGCAAGAGTGAGATCTTGTCTCTAAAAATAGCCAGGTATTGTGGAAGGTGCCTGTAGTCCCAGATACTTGGGAGGCTGAGACAAGAGAATCGCTTGAGCCCAGGAATTTGAGGTTGCTGTGAGCTATGACACCACAGCACTCTACCAAGGGTGACAAAGTGAAACTCTGTCTAAATATATATACATATATATACACACACACACACACACACATATGTATGTATGTATATAATATATATATATCTTTTAAATCAAACCAAAGTTATATATATTTCACAAACACTAAAATGCGTCCTTTTTACGTTGACAGTTCAGGAGTTTTTACCAGCTTACACAGCCACGTAGCAATTGCCACTTAAAGGAGACACAAGGTTTCCATCACTTCCCAAATCCCTGATGCCCTCAGTTAATCGCCCTTCCACCTCCGGCTCCAAGTAGCCCCTGGTTCATTTCCGTCATTTTAGGGAAGACTTGTCTTTCATAGTATTTCAGGTAAGTGGACTGATGTATAAGTCTGCTCTTTCTATCCATGGGTTCCACATCCACAGATTCAACCAAACGTGATCCAAAACATTCGGGGGAAAAAACCCAATAAAAATAATAATACAGCAATAAGAGTAATACAAATTATATAGCAAGGTGGAGCAATAGCCGTTGATAGAGAATTTGCACTGTATTAGGTGTTATTCGCAATCTAGAGGCAATTAATGTCTACACGGAGTTGTCAGCACATTCTCTGTCATTGCACAAAAGGAGCTTGGGCGTCAGGGGGTCTGGTGTCTGCAGGGGTCCTGGTCTAACCCCCGACAGACACCAGAGGGAATCTCTCACACACACACACTCCATGAGAGATTTCTCCACCTTGTGGGCTGCAGCAATTTCCTGCCTCCTCTGGTGTTCAGGAGTTTTCAGTAGGGTGCTGGGCTTGGTTCTGTGTCGTGTGCCAGACTTTGTCGACTTCTTCTAGAGCAAGGACTTTGCTCTCAGGGAAGGTGATGAGGTCCCAGATCAGCTTCGTCTTTTATTCTGGGTCCCCCTTCATTCTTGGGCAGATCAAGTAGGAAAGAATATAAATAAGAAAATAGAGGGTGTGATTGTTTAACTAATACAGTGTATATAATGTGATATAAAATTAGATCACGTTTAAAACTCAAAGTAGACCTCTCTGAGTTAAAAGAAGTAGAAATTGTATAGAGTGCACACCTGAGAGCATCAATATTGTGACACGCAGCAGCTTCCCTACATTTGAGATTTATTAAACAGCAGCTTTCTCCCGTGTAGGGTCCAGTATGTAGGCCGTCTCACAAAAGCTGCCCCTAACTTTCTGTCTCCCTGTAGATGTTACCTCATTTCCCATTTTTTCTTCTCTACGGAACTTTCTGAGAAGCATCACTGTGTCGCCATCCAAAGCAGTCACCTCCACTCCCTCCGGAACTCACCTTGCCTGTTTTTTGACTGCTGGTCTCCCAACTCTGCTCTTTCCTAAGATCACCAGTAACTTTCTTGTTGGCATGCACCAGATCACCTGTCTCTTCAAAATATGTGACTTCATTTCTGAGAAGACTGTAATTCACTTGACTACCATCCCCACCCTGGGACACACTTGTGCTCCTGGTTCTGGGGCACAGAGCCCTCCAAAGCTTGTCTCCCAGTGGCCATGCCAGCCCTGGCCCATCTCCATGGACCATGCTGTAGGGGACCCCATGCAGTCCCATGGCTTCTGAACCCCACCCTTGGCCACTGGGCTCCACAGTTAGTAATCCACCTGCTTGTTGACACTGAGGCTCTAACATCATCACAGATGATCATGTTCAGAACTAAACTCACGGTTCCCTGTTCAGGACCCAGACTCTCCACCCCTCCATAAACAGCAAGGCTGCCCTGGTGGCCCACCCTGACATAGAATCCTTGGTTCCCCACATCCCTCCACCTCCCTCACCCCCTTCACCATCACATCCAGTATCAGCAGGTTTTGGTGCCTTTTCTCCCCAAAAGGTCTCTAGTCAGTTCCCTTGTCTGAATCTCGCCTGCCATCATCTGGCCCCAGCTGCCACCATCTCCCAGATGGGGAGATGTTACCACCTTCCAGGTGCCACCAGCCTCGACTCCCAGGAGAAGATCCACAGGCACAGCCAAGACAGCAGGAGGAGGCTGGTTGGCCACTAGCGGGTCCCATCAGGAGGGCGCTCTGAGGTCACCTGCTCCAGGGCCCCGCCATGCTCATAAGGGTGAGAAGAAGCCCAGGCACCCAGCCAGGCCGACTCGAGAGGAAACAGGCCTGCGGCAACCTGGGCCAATCTGGATTGGCCTAAAGTCAAGTTGGATCAGGAGCAGGAAGTGAGAACAGCTTCACTGGAATTAAATGCTATTTAGATTTTGTTTCCAGTGCCAGGAAAGAGCTGGCTTCAAGATGGAGCAGGCAGCAATTTTTACCAAATAAATGACGGGAATGTCGTCCCCTGAGACATTTAAAAATCTCCTTGGCATCTGGTTTTAATGATGTTATCTGTTCATTATCATCCCCAAGACAGTGTTTCTCAAAATTCCAAGATATAATTTCTGTTCTTTCACTGAACAAACATTTGCTAAATGCTTATACAGGCACCACACAAGGTCCCTGGGAAAACAAGGGTGCATTAGCCATGTGCTGATGGGAACACGCATGAAGTGGAGCCCCCCGTGCTGTGTACCTTAAGGAAATGCTAGTCTGGGAATTCCTTAGGCTCCTGCCTGCCCAGATTCCCCGGCTGCCCCCATCATTCCAGAGCATGTTGTCCAGGAGGACAGCCGCTGTCCCTTCCTCCCTGACCAGCCCTGGGCCTCTGTTATTCCATATCTGGCTACAGGTGCACCAGATGTCCTGTTGACAAGCCAGGGGGGCAGGTGGGCAGGCCTGGGCACCAGCCCTGAGCCCCGAGCCACACTGTCACAGCCTCCCTGGCTGGAGAATCCTGCAGGCAATAATTTAAGCTTTGCCGTGGCCCTCTAGGAACTGCAGCCAGTGTTTTTCAAAGAGGAGTCACTCAGCAGGCATCATTCCTGCAGGAAGAGCTGTCGGAGAGTGGGGAAAGTTATTAGAGAGTGAGGAGAGAGAGAGAGAGCAGCCTTTGTGTCTCCACCGCTTATCATCTTTATCCAAAGATCCACAGGACTCATTATTGGTTATTAGAACAAAGCAGCTGAGACTTTTAGCAACTGAAAAAAAGTCAGATCCGCTCACCTTTCCTTAACCCATCATCCCCGAACTGGCTTGGCTGTGGCTCGCCCCCCAGCGTCGCCTGCAGGGGCTCCCACCGGCTGTGCTCACCAGGCAGCCAACAGCAGTAACCTGCAGAATGGAAACCAGAAGGGGAAACCACTGTTGAGGGGAAATTGGAGAGGTCACCCTAAATCCAGACGGAAGAGACTGTACAATTCTCTCAAGGCACACCGCCAACCTGGATGGACTTCGGGAGAAGTTTGACTCAGACCAGGGACTGGGTGGTGCAGATTCTCTTACGTCCTTGGTGAGCTCAAGGGAGCATGTGCTGCGACTGGGAGGGGTGTGTCTCTGCTCACCATCCACACAAGTAGGCAAAGAACTAACATGGAGGCCACTTGCTGGACGGTTCCTGTTCACATGAGAGGAGACAGTGCAGGGGGACACTGGGACACACGCTGTGTGTTGAGCCAGACCCTGGGGGAAGAGCAGGGGGCAGGGAGGGCTGCCTTCATCAGACCACGCACCAAGCAGGCACCACCCATCAAGCAGGCGATGAGGCCTCTATGCTCTTAAATCTACCTCTCCAGATGGCCCTGTGAAGTTGCAGTGTTATCCTCAACTGTGGAGATCAGGAATTTAGGCTCAGAGAGGTCTGGAGACATCTCCAGGTCACACTGAAAATGCCCAGGAGGCAAGTCCACATGATTCTCAGCCACATCTCTCTTCTTTGGGCTGGGGCCAGAGTTGGAGCAGACAGGGCCACTGGATGAGTGCAAGACTTGGGGACGGGATGGGAACTGAATTTGCTTCCCATCTGCCAGACAGAGATGGATGGGCTGTGGGGCAGTGCGTGGAGGGAGAAGAGGACCCTCAGAGACGAACAGGCTAGAAAAACCAGAGGTGGAGTAACGGCTGGGTCTGACGTCAGGGGCCTGGCTAGGAGGGACAGAGGTGGTCCATCAGGTCATCAGCTTAGAGGCCTTGGGAGACTTACTTCTAAATAGCACTTGGGTCAGAGAAAAGGCCCAGCAGATGAGTTGACCAGTCTCAGGAGCCAGGACTAAGAGAGGTCAGTGTAATCACCGAACGGGAGTACAGTGGGTGGAGCGAATTTAATCCCAACCTCCTGTGCCCAAAACTATGGACTTAGCTTACAACCGTTGGCTGGGAACCAGCCCACTGCTAAGAAGCAGCCGGGCAGATGCTGCCCAACCTGAGTCCAACCTGCTGGATTTGCAGCTCACTGGCTACGAATCCAAACTCAGCCATGCTGAGGCCCCTGAGTGGAGCAGTTGTAGCCATGTAGACCACTCCCAAGCACTGGGTGTGTGTCCCCACATCCCCAAACCACCCAGGACAGCTGAGTAGTAGCCCTAACACTGCCTCCTTTCCCAAAGGGTCCAGGACACCCGAGGGAGGCAAAAGGCCTCTTGTGACGTCACCACCCAGTGGCCAGGGAAGGCGCCCCTGCCTGGCAGGTTTCACTCACAGAGCCATTGCCCAGAGTGGGATCCGAGGGGCAGGAAGCAGTATACATTATTTGAAGGTGGACTTAAATTAGCTTAGAATGTGTATTGGATACTCTAGGGCAGCCAAGTTAAAAAAGTTAATAAATTAAGGGGCCTAAGAGGTACATGAAGAGAGACGATAAAACAGGCTCCTGTGAAATGCATCGAACATTATAGATACGAATCAGCTCACATAAAATCACGTTCAGGGTGAATGATCTAAACACACCAGTCCAAATGCAGAGATCATCAGAGTGGGCAGACCAGCAAGGCCCAGGTGTGTGCCACCTGCAGGAGACCCGCCGTACACACCAAGATTCAGATAGGTCGAAAGTAAAGGGACGGGTGAAGATCTGGCCTGTCAATATGAGAGAGAAAGCTGGAGTGGCCACGTTAACCCCAGACAGAGCCGACATCTCAACAAACAAGTGCCGGGATAAATAATAATTGCATACTAATAAAAATGCCGATTCTTCAAGAAGGGATTACAATCTTAAAAGCATATGCACCTAACAACGGCATGTCATACAACTTCAGGGAAAAGTGGAAGGAGGAACACAGGAGCCCTCTATTACCCTGAAGATCTAATACCCCTTGTCAGCAATTGATAGATCAAGCAGGCAGGAAATCATTGCAGGTGCAGTTTAACTGAACCGCAGTGTCAATCACCCGGGCCTCGGTGACGTTTACAGAACGCAGAACACACCTTCTGCTCAAGTTCACACTGAACATTCACCCAGATGAGCCACACTCGAGCCCCCCCGCACTCAGACACACCTGAAAGGCCGGGAGTTGCACAAAATCTGCTCTGAGAGATCAACGGACTCAAAGCAGGAATCAGCAACAGAATGACAACTGGCCAAGAGACCCAGAGACGCTTAAAAATTAAACAACACGCTTCTAAATAGCACGTGGGTCAAAGAAAACATGGTAAGAGAAATTTAAAACAATTTTGAAGTAAATAAAAATAAGATAACATGCCAAAATTTGTGGGGTATAGTAAAATCAGTGATTAAAAGGAAATTTAAAGGATTAAATGCATATCATAGAAATAAAGCTCTAAAATCCACAATCTAAGCGCCCACATTAAGAGGCAAGCTAGAGAAAGGGGTACGATCTAAGCCTAAAGCAATAATAAGAAAAGAAATAATAACAAAAATAAAGCAGAAGTTAATCAAATTGAACTGGGGAAACAATTAAAAAATCTATAAACTTAAAAGTTTGTTCTCTGAAAATTTTCATAAAATCGGTAAGCGTGCAATCAGGCTAAACACAAAAAAGGTAAGACGCAGACTACCAGTGTCATCGATGAAACAGGGGTCATCACTCCTGAACGGAGGAACATCAAAGTCATCGATGAAACAGGAGTCATCACTACTGAACGGAGGAACATCAAAGTCATCGATGAAACAGGGGTCATCACTACTGAACGGAGGAACATCAAAGTCATCGATGAAACAGGGGTCATCACTACTGAACGGAGGAACATCAAAGTCATCGATGAGACAGGGGTCATCACTACTGAACGGAGGAACATCAAAGTCATCGATGAGACAGGGGTCATCACTACTGAACGCAGGAACATCAAAGTCATCGATGAGACAGGGGTCATCACTACTGAACGCAGGAACACCAAAGTCATCGATGAGACAGGAGTCATCACTACTGAACGGAGGAACATCAAAGTCATCAATGAAACAGGAGTCATCACTACTGAACGCAGGAACACCAAAGTCATCAATGAAACAGGGGTCATCACTATGGAACGGAGGAACATCAAAATGAAAATAAAGGAACGCATAAACAATCCCACTCCCATACATTTGATATTTTAGATAAAATGAAACAATTTCTCTAGAGACTTAAACCACCATAACTCACACAATGAAAAACAGATCTTTGGAATAGGCTTGACTAGGCCTGTACCCATCAAAGATCAACTCAATCACTAATTAACACCCTTTCAAACGCAACAAAAATAAAAAACAAGGCCTAGATGATTTCATTGGCGGATTCTGACAACATTTAATGAAGAATTGGTACCAATTATGTCCATACGCTTTCTCTTCCAGAAGAGCTCTTAGCTGATTCTCCGAGGCTCATCTTACAGAGACGTGTGAAAACCAGGAAGAGCTGGAATGAAGGGAAATGGCCGAGCAAAATCTCTCATAGCGAAAACTCTCCACAGAATTACAGCAAATCAAATAAACAATGTACAAAACAGTCACAGAACATGCGCACGTGAGAATCACTCGGGTATCCAGGAAAGTCTCAACATTCAAAAATAAGTCAATATGACCCATTGTGTCCACAGTCTCGAAAGGAAAACCCGTGTGATATTCCTGAACACTGAAAAAGCATTTGACAAGCTCCAAGTCCCATTCATTAAAAAGCTCTCAGCAAACTCGGAACGGAGGGGCTACTGCACCGTGGTGAAGAGCGTCTTTAAACCACTGCAGCTGGTATCTATCGTGCTCACTGGTGAGAAACGGGACACTTTCTACGTCTGACTGCGAACAAGGCAGGAGAAAGAGAAGGTCTGCTTTCTGTGCTCCTATCATACTGAAAACACTAGCTGGTGTAATAAGAGAAGAAAATGAGCAAAGCGTAAATATGCGTATTTGGAAGGAAAACATAAAATTGTCTTTATTCACAGAGGACATGACATCATCTATGAGGAAAATCCCAAAGAATCAACAAAAATACAGCTGGGACTAATAAGTAATTACAGCCCGGACGGAAGGCGGATGGACAAGTCAGTTGCTCTCCCATATGCCAATGGTAAATGATGGTAATTTGAAATTTAAAGACATATCACTTACGGTAGCACCAATACCCAGGCATATGAAAAAATGTAGGTATAAATCTGATGAACTATACACAGGTTTATATGAAGAAAACCATAAAACACGGATGAATGAATCGAGTATCTAAATAAGTGAAGAAATACTTTGTGTTCATGGATTCTAAGACTCGGGGTTGTGAAGAGGTCAGTTCTTTCCATGTTGACCTCCAGATTCAACATAATCCCCACCAAGTTTCTAGTAAGCTATTTTGTAGATATTGACAAATCGATCCTAAAATTTCTATGGAAAGACGAAAGAGAGAATGGCCAACACAATCCTGAAGAAACAGAGGGGTAGAGACGGGTCTTCTACTTGATTTCAAGCCTTGCTTCAAAGCGACAATAACCAAGAAAGTATTTTACTGGGAAATGTGTAGACACAGATCAATGGACTGGAATAGAAAGCCCACAGAAATATACTCAATTGATCTTTGACAAAGGAGCAGAGGCAATTTAACACAGAAAAGACAGTCTTTTCAACAAATTGTCCTGTGAAAATTGGATGTCCATATTAAAATGAAATGAACCTAGACCCAGTCCTTAAAACTTTCACAAAAAATTAACTCAGAAGAGATGAGAGTCTAATGCGGACTTCAGAACTCTAGCCATGGGCAGAAGAAACTTCACTGAAGGGCACAGAAAGGGGTGAGGAGGAAGAGGAGGGAGGGGAGGAGGAGAGGGAGGAGGCTGGTGGAAATTATGTGTCATCCTGAGCTTGGGGACGTGTCTTCAGGGACAACATAAAAACTACGATCTACAAAAGAATGATAAGTTGGATCTTATTTAAATTTAGAACTTCTGTTCTCTGAAAGACAGTGTTAAGCTAAACCACAGACTGAGATAAAATTATTTGCAAAACAAAGTTGATAAAATACGTGTGCTTAAAGGTTTTTAGAAACACAAGTAGACAATAGACAGCAAGAAAACAATTATAAAGGGGGTGTAAGATCTAGAGAAACACCTCCCGAGAGCAGGTGCACCAGCGGCAGGCCTCCATGAGAGGAGCTCGGCACCAGCTGTGTAAAGGGGGTATAAGATCCCTCCCGAGAGCAGGTGCACCAGCACGCAGGCCTCCATGAGAGGAGCTCGGCACCAGCTGTGTAAAGGGGGTGTAAGATCTAGAGAAACACCTCCCGAGGGCAGGTGCACCAGCACGCAGGCCTCCATGAGAGGTGCTCGGCACCAGCTGTGTAAAGGGGGTGTAAGATCCCTCCTGAGAGCAGGTGCACCAGCACGCAGGCCTCCATGAGAAGTGCTCAGCACCAGCTGTCCTTGGGGAGCTGAGATTTAAACACCAGGCGAGCCACTGTGCATTGACGCTGGAAGGAAAATGTAGCCATGCCGATTCTCGGCACAGATTGGAGCAACGTAAACTTACATTAATTACTGGTCAAAAGTATCTGCTACAGCTACTGCTTTGGGAGACAGTTTGGAAGTTTCTTAGAAATCTAAACACAGTTGTACCATATGATCCAGCAGACAAGCTCCTGGGATTTGCCCAACTGATTTGAATATTTATGTCTGTAAACAAGAAAACAAAAAGCCCTCATGCAAATGTTTACAGCAATTTTATTCAAAATCGCCCCAATCTGGGCACAAACAGGACGGCCTTCAACGGGTAAAGTGATGACCAAATGTGGCTCATCGAGTCAACATCGTGTCATTGGCAATAAAAGATTAAATGTCGAGCCATGAAAAGACACGGAAAAATCTCAAAAGTGTTTTGCCAAGTGGAAGAAGTCAGTCTGAAGAAGGCTCCATACGATGTGATTCCAATTATGTGACATTCTGGAAAAGGCAAAGCCACAGAGAGAGTAAATGTATCAGGGTTGCCACGGTTCACGGAGCCACGGTGAGGACTGGACGGTGAGGTGGAGGATGGTCCTCGCCGTAATGACGTATGGCACAGAAGTGGTCTGTACATGCCTAGGCATTTTCAAAACCCACAGAACTGTGCAACACAATTAACCTTAATGTACATACATCTTAAAAAGTCATTTAGGAGATCACGGGAATTCCAAGAGAGAATAAAAACCATGATGAGGGCTCTGCACCTGTGGCTCAAACGGCTGGGGCGCCAGCCACATACACCTAAGGTGGTGGGTTCGAATCCCCAGCCCGGGCCCGCCAAACAACGACGGCTGCAACCAAAAAATAGCTGGGCGTTGTGGCGAGTGTCTGTGGTCCCAGCTACTTGGGAGACTGAGGCAGGAGACTCGCTTGAGCCCAGGAGTTGGAGGTTGCTGTGAGCGTGATGCCACAGCACTCTACCCAGGGGGTGATAGCTTGAGGCTCTGTCAAAAAAAAAAAAAATCACGATGAGGAATCTGTGCTGTGAATGTGTGGAGTCATTGTGAGGGCGTGAAAGGAGCTCGCCTGCCTTTGACAACGAGGGGTCTGTAACGCTGGGAATAAAACAGCCACGACAAGCATCCCACTTTGTGAGACAGTGGTTCCCGCAGGACATGGATGGGCCGGTCTGGATCCACTAGACACGTGCACGGAAACTGATCAGTTGAGTTAATGGTCCTTCAGTGTTGACGTGGAGGTCAGAGGTAAGCTGGGGAGGAGGCCAGAGTGGTCTGTGCAGAAACAGGTTAGATTTGGAACCATCATCTCAATACGGATGCAGATGCTACCTGTGTCTAAACATGGGCTGGCAAACACACACACACACACACTTTCTTGCTCTATTGGAAGCAACAGCACTCAGGTAGCAGTGGGACACTTGGCGTATGGGTCTTGGTCTCTAATACCATTCTCCATAAAAAAAATAGAGCTTCCTGGAGAATGTCTGTACCTGGGACTGGGGCAGGGTGTCCAGAAGATGTGCTCGGAGCTTCCCATAGTGTCAGAAAGAAGGCCCAGAACACACACGCAGGCACACACATGCACAGGGGGACAGCGGCATATCTAAGGGACATGAGAGCCCCCAGAAAGGGTTCCCACTGCCAAAATTGGAGCATTTTTTAACCACAAAATTAATAAAGTAGTATTGAATTAAAATCTGATATGTAAAATAAATATTCATGACTCCATACTGCTATAAATAAATCATTGAATAAATAAATACGGGGGAAGAAGAGATGAATTTCTCACGCAGAAGAATTTCAAATAACTTATGCAGGTGCTCCATAATTTATGTGTGTGCGAGACTCCATTCTCCTTAAGTGCAGGCTGCACCTAGTGACTCCCCCAAAGACTGCAGCGTGACAATGGGGAAGAGGGTCACTAATGATAAGTGGAGAAGCCTGACAAACACCCCCCACCCGTTGACCTAGGTGACCCCCCACCCAGGTGACCTAGATCAGAGCCACCTGTGGTAAGTCAAGTTGGTAGGATGCAGCTCTCAGAGCAGGTGATGGAAACGGAGCTTCCCCATTTGGGCATCCCTGCCAAGCCCATAGCTTCAGTTTAATAATGAAAAGAGCTGTACACTGATCCTGATAAGGCACTCCACTCCCCGCCTGCATCGGACCCCTCACAGCTCTCACAGTGAGCAGGGGGCAGGACCGTCACAGGAACTGTCAGACCCCAGAGTGTCCTGGGTGGGATCCTGGGATGGAGAAAGAACATAAGGGAACAGTTAGGGTCTGGATGAAGTACAGTCTTAAGGTGCTAAGTACATACCAATGCTGGTTCGTTAGCTGTGACAGCATCCCTCGCTGTGGATGACGTTATAATACGGGAAATTAAATGGGGTACGGAAAACTTTTATACTATTTCCAAAATATTCATGTAAATCGAAAACTATTCTCAATAAAAAGTTTATATAAAAATGATCCCTAAATCTATAGAAATTTAAAGAAATAAAAATGTGATGGCAATAATTCCAGGACAAAGGAAAACAAGAAAAACACATGGGGGCAAACTGTATTCTTTGAAAAGAAAATCAGTCAAATCTAACAAAATTAATAATAAGGAAGTAGTTCTAGAAAATGTACAAACTGTATTCTATGAAAAAAATGGTTCAAATCTAACAAAAGTGGCAAGGAGTTTTAGAAAATATATCATATTTTTTAATTAGAAAACGAGAAATCGGAGACTTCTTCACATTATTTTAAAGGTTAATAGTCAATTTGATTGATTTAGACTTTAATGATGCTTTGGGCAAAATCATTTTTACTTTAAATTTATTATCAGATGACATTGTGGTTTCTGTGCTGTAAGGTCTGTGTTGAGCTTGGGTAGGAAGGGCTGGGAGCCTGAAGAGGAAACTGAACCTTACATTCTGATCTGCACCAAAACAGCACTGCACAGCTCAGATCATTACACAGATCTTTTAATCCCATTTTGAAAGACTTATCCCCCAAATAAACAAATTATATTAGTCTATTTTATTGTTATCCTAAAAGTCATTATCTTATAGCATGATTCTATACTAAATGGCTAAAGACACATGCAAAGTTCTAATCTTTAGCTTCCACACTATAATTGGTAAAAAAATTTCCCCGTAAGAATTATGAGGACTGTTTTTATAACTTGCATAACCCCCAAATTATATAGGTAATTGGAAATTGGAAATGTATTCTGAATGTGTTCAAATTTGTTCTGAGATCTAAAGCAAGAAGCTATGTCATTAAAGAAAAGCAATGAATTTACAGGAGATGATGCAAAAACCCCGACAAGAAGGATTATCCCTATGCCCGCTTTACAAAGGCACGGACTGCGCCCCAGCCCAGCCGCTGCTGGGGACAGGGCAGTGCCGGAGCGGAGCCCTGTGCCCTTTGGCCTGAGTCAGAAAAGACGTGGGAAGATGTGCTGAGGAGCAAGGTTGAGATCTGCGGGTGAGAAAAAGGGACAGGGCGCAGCGGGCTGTCCTGTGAGCGTCTCTGTGCACGTCAGGGCACCCTGCTGGGGGGTTGCATCCCTGGACATGGGTGCTAGACCCCTCCACTCCCCCCAGGCCCTCAGTGCCCCCACAAACAGGAGGAGGACAGTGCCTCCGTGAAGCCCCTGGTGGGCACCAGCGGTGACAGGTGTTTAGAGAACCAGGTGCAGCAGAAGTGAGTCCTGGGGGCTGGGGGAAGGGGCTGGAGGCCTTGCGTCAGTGCCACAGAACCAGGTGCAGCAGAGGCGAGTCCTGGGGACTGAGGGGGCTGGACTCACACGTCAGTGCCACACAAGGCGAGTGTGCTCAGGAGTGGACTCACTGGCTCAAGCCGTTGTCTTGTTTGTCCCCTGCAGACCTTGCCCTGTGACTGAAGCGTAACAGTGTGAACGTCATTTGTGGGAACTGCTGCTAATAAACCTCGCTTTGCTACAATTGGGGAAATGATTTTCTCCTGTTAGACCTTTTCTGAAAGCCTACCCGGTGCTGAAGCAGCCAGGCAGCTGGGGTGAGAGTTGTGCAAGCCCAGCTGTGTCCACCGAGAGGGGTGTCGTCAGAGCGCCTGACCACCCTGGACCACATCAGGGTTGTCTGTGACACCTGGGAACTTTCTCACTGTGTGTTGTGACTGCAGAAAGGAGGAAGGTATAATCCTCTCAGGTCACAGCCTGAGGATCTCTCAGCGTACACCCATCTGGTTCCCCCAAAACACACACAGCTGAATGGACGCGCCCACCACACCTGGGCGTTCCTGGGGGACAGGGCCTGAATGTGGGGGAGAGAGGCTGTCAGAGGTGGAGGGAGCCAGACTTTTCTACATTTTCAAATCATCATAAGTCAAAAAGAACTTAAGCAAAGCTCGGTGTGCCCAGGGAGGAGAGGAGGAAGGTGGTCCTGAGACATGGAGGGAAGGGAGAGACTTAGCAGGAGACACTCTGCCCTCTGGGGCTCCTCCCTCGCCGTGTGCACAGAGCTGGGCTCAGTCTCTTGCCTCCCTAACAGGTGCCCTCTTGAATCTTCTTCCCACAGCGCAGAGAGACGAGAATCTGAAAAGCTGCAGGAATGTTCACAACACGCTGGGCTCTTGGAAGTGGTGACATGAGTTCAAATTGTAGCTCCCACCTGAATCCCTGCACCAGGCATGTCCCCCACCTCTCTGACTGTTCTCTAATCTGTAAACCTAGATACTAAGTGTAGTCAAGTGGAGCAGTGCCACCAACAGGACAGCAGGGCACAGTGCCTGCCCGGATGGGCACCTCAGACATGGCAACTGCCCTTGCTGGGTCCAGGTCCAAAAAAGTATCCTGAGCAGGGCAGAAGGCAGAACTGTCTGCTGCAGGTTGTCTGCTGTGGACTCTCTGCTCTGGGTTCTCAGCCGTGGACTCTCTGCTGTGGACTCTATACTGTGGGTTCTCAGCCATGGACTCTCTGCTGTGAACTCTATACTGTGGATTCTCAGCTGTGGGCTCTTTACTGTGGGTTCTCAGCCATGGATCTCTGCTGTGGACTCTATATTGTGGACTCTGCTGTGCACTCTATATTGTGGACTCTATACTGTGGTCTCTCTGCCGTGGGTTCTCAGCTGTGGATCTCTGCTGTGGACTGTATATTGTGGACTCTGCTGTGCACTCTATATTGTGGACTCTATTACTGTGGACTCTCTGCTGTGGACTCTATACTGTGGACTCTCTGCTGTGGACTCTATTACTGTGGACTCTATACTGTGGACTCTCTGCTGTGGACTCTATTACTGTGGACTCTCTGCTGTGGGTTCTTAGCCGTGGACTCTCTGCTGTGGACTCTATTACTGTGGACTCTCTGCTGTGGGTTCTTAGCCATGGACTCTCTGCTGTGGACTCTCTGCTGTGGACTCTATACTGTGGATTCTCTGCTGTGGGCTCTTTACTGTGGGTTCTCAGCCATGGACTCTCTGCTGTGGACTCTATACAGTGGACTCTCTGCTGTGGACTCTGTACTGTGGACTCTCTGCTGGGGAAAGAGTCTCTCTTGCTGTGCGTTCTCTGCTGCAGGGTGGCTCGTGCACACAAAGCCTTGCTCAGGCACTACAGTAGCAAAGGCTGGTGTGAAACTCCCTGAGGAAGTTCTGGAATCTTCCTGTGCACAGTCTGTCCAGGCTCAAGCCTTTTCCAGGAGGGGAAGGGCGGCTCCTCCATCCTCTCAGGGGTCCTGGGAAGTCACACTGAGGTTGCTACATGCCACCTGCCTCCCTGCAGGCCTCTGCATCCCAGTCCTGTGGGTATTGCAATCATTAAGTCAGGCCCAGCTTCATGCACACGAACTTACTGCTACACGGGGCCCCACTCACCAGCACCTCAAAATTGTTGTATGGGGCCCTGTAAATTGTATAGTCAATACTGCTTAGGACCCTGGGGTCTCAGGATCAGGGGCTCCAGAGCTCACTAGGGCCATCTACCCGAACTACTGATGGGGAAGCAGGTACAGGGAGGGCTGAGGAGGTGCCCAGCCCTCAGCCACCCCTTGGGTCAGTTTTGCCATCTCCCAAGCTTCCCTCCTGGCCACCTCTGGGACTGGAGTCACCTGGATGTCATCTACCCACCCGCTGCCCCCTCTGTCGCATGGCAGGTGCCAGGTGTGGGGAAAACAAGGCACTGGCACAGGCAGTAGATGCCGTGACTACCTCCTGGGTAGGACATGAAGGGTCATCTGTCGGACTCTCAGGAACTTGCCTTAGCTAGGCCGGCTGCTGGTGGCCAGTATGTCCCCGTGCTCTCTGCAGCCTGCACGATGACCATGCAGTGTGGCCTCATTGCCCCTTTGCAGATGGAGGAGTGTGTCTCCAAGGGGGCTCAGAGACCTGCCCAGGTCATGCAGCTGGAGAGAGGCAGAGGTGGGAACAAACAAGCACTGGGACAGTCCCAAAGCCTGTCCTTGGCTGCCCACCATGGCCCCAGGGAGAGGCAAGCTGTGTTGTCTCAATTGGACTCTGTCTCTGGGTAGGTGTGAGAGGCGTGGGGAGGGACACTGGATGTCCCTGTGCACTGAGGCCCTTCTCCAGACAGGGCCCCTGCTGCAGAGAGACCACAGCTGTGGTCTGAGGGATCAGATGGTCCATAACAGGGGCCAGAGCAGAACAGAGCAGTGATGGCAGATTCTGGAATCTCTTTCAGACCTTGGGTCTCAGTCTGGGCCACCCTGAGTAGCCAGATACCCAGCTGAGGGACAGGGCATGCCACTCCCACTCTAGTGCCAGGTTGCTGTGAAAATTGTACAAGATGAGAAGTTATTTGCAAGTGTGTTTAACGCCATAAAATATTAAAGAAATGTGAAGTATTATTAGGCCTGACATTTAATACAACATCATTAAAAGTGTTACAGTTTACTTTTAATTTTATAAGCTAAGCTAATGTCTGCCTGATTTTGAAATGTTTCACAAACCTCTGTAATGAGTATATAAAAGGCCAAAATGATGGCATATGTAAGATTTGGGGCTCCTTGGGGACAGGGGTGGTATAAATTCTGGCACGGGCTTCCCTCTGCCAGCCACACTCCCAAATCCCTGCTTCTTGCGTGAGTAAGCACTTCAGGGTTGGGGGAGGAATCCTCTGCGTGGGGACTTACGTAACTCCGGGACGCCTTGGCAGATAAGGGTTGATTCAGGCTCTAAGCAGCAGAGAAGTGTCTCCAAATCCCCCAATTCCATTCCTGATGCTCAAGGAATGCTGTCTCACTCTCCCCTCTGTATGTGAGTGATCCAGCTCCCTAAACTCCAGACAGGCTGGATGAAGGGGTCCCAGGCTGTGGACACACTCCCCAGGGCATCCCGGGAGGATGGCACCTGCGACAGAGCCCCAGGAGCAGCTGGGCTGTGCGCGCTCGGTGCGCCCTTGCTCTGCGCGTTCAGTGCTGGGCTGGCAGGCTGTGTCCGACTGTGTCTGAGGGTCGTGAGCCAGGCTGCACCAGCATCTCGGGGACGTGATCCAGGGACTCCTGTGCACTGAGGGCCGTGCTTCTACCCTGGCTTTGCTTCAGCGTTTGAGGACTTTCCACGCTGCTTTCCACCACGGCTGTAGTGTTCCTGAGACAGTGTGAGATCCCCTCTTGTTCACACCCTCACACACACTGGAATAACACTCGGCCACAAGAACAGAATAAAATCCCATCATTCCCTGCAACATGGGTGAACCCGAGGGATACTGGGCTGAGTGAAATAAGCCAGACACTCAGGTCTCACTCTGACATGGAGTCTGACAAAGTGGGTCACAGAGGCAGAGGAGGGGCATTGGGAGAGGTGGGGCAGACGGCAAGAGCTACGGCCAGATGGAGGAGGAAGTCCTGGGGTCCCACTGCAGGGCACGGTGACCACTGTTAGCTATGACATGGTGTCTGTGTCAAACCAAACCCCGGAGGAGGATTGTGACTGTTTCCTCACCACACAGAAGTGATAACTGATCAAGGTGACGGATTTGCTGACTGCCCTGATTTGATCACATCATGCACATGTACCAAAACACACGTCCTCTATAAGCATGTACAATTACTATGCGTCAGGTAAAAATTAAACAAAACTGCAAAAAAAAAAGAGGATCCAGGGCAGCACCTGTGGCTCAGTGAGTAGGGCGCAGGCCCCATAAACCAAGGGTGGCAGGTTCAAACCCCGCCCCAGCCAAACTGCAACAAAAAAATAGCTGGGCATTCTGGTGGGCACCTGTAGTCCCAGCTACCTGGGAGGCTGAGGCAAGAGGATCACTTAAGCCCAAGAGTTGGAGGTTGCTGTGAGCTGTGACATAACGGCATTCTAGCCAGGGTGACATAATGAGACTCTGTCTCTTAAAAAAAAAAAAAAGAGGATCCATTAGTTAGCAAAACTATTTAGGGTGGAGACAAAGCAGCCAGCAGCTTTCAACTCACCAGAGAGCCTCCGAATGAACTGTGCCAGGACAGACCCTTGCGTGCACCCTGGGAGGAGCTTTTCCCACTTGGTCTGGTCTGTTCCCAGAGGCTGCGGTCACATCCTGTGGAAGGAAAGATGAGGGTGAAGGAGGTGAAGTCTCGGGAACAGAGAGCCGCCCCTGCCTTCCCCACTTGGGCCCTGTGACCACGTGGGTCTCCATGGGGATGAGCAGAGCGACAGTGCCCATGGGCGCCCGGCACCCTGCTTGCCGCAGACAGGCCCCGCACGAGCTGCGGCAGCTGGAAGGTCTTGGCCGAGCTCTGGTTTGTCTACATGCGCATTTTATATTAGAGGAAGCTTGTCACATCTCTCACACGCTGTCACGGCAGCCTCATTACTCTGAAATGTCACTTCACTGACGAACGTCATTATGCAGGAACATATGCTCCAAATGACAGGGCCGCGGAGAGTCTGAAGAGATGGGCCTTTTTTCAGAGCACATTTTAGCAGGGACAAAGTCAACATTTTGACATCTGGGAGAGACGTCGACGTGGGGGAGTCTTGTTGCTCTCCCCTCGGAGTCCCAGCCTGGCGCCTTGTTCCTCTCCTGGAAGGCAGGTGACGGGTCATCCGACAGGGAGGAAGGCACAGGTGTCCCTGCCACCAAGCCCCAAGCACAGCAGGGTCCCTTCCCTCCTGGCACCAGGTCCCACTGCTGCTGGGTTCTGGACAGCCTGCCCTCCTGCCGTGGGCAGCTCTGGGCTCTGTGAGGGGGACAAAGCAGACCTCACCTCAGCACTGGGTAAGGGTCCCCTTCAGGTCTGTGGGGGTCTGGAGTTTTGTTTGTATTTGGGGACCTGCATGGAGGACGGGAGAGGGGACAGGGCACAAACTGTCTTCCCTCACTTGGCTTTGCAAACATCCGATGTAGTTATTTGATTCTCTCATTCTTGGACAGTTACTGAGCGCCTACTGTATGCAGTGTGGTGAGAGGACTGATCGGCAAATACTGTGTGCAGTCGGGATTGTCATGGTGGCGAGGGCCAGGGGCTCTGGGCGTGGGGCAGACCCCCCACACAGCCCCACCGGTTCAGAGTCCCTGGGGACTAAGCAGGAAACACAGAGCCCCCCCATCCACTTCGGGGTGGCTGTACCACCTGCTGAGCTGCTGAGTCCCTCCTCAGCAGGAAATAACAAGTGATTCCTTACAGGGCTGCTGCTGGGATTAAGTGACCCACGGGGACAGTTGTGTGGGTCTGGGTTAGAGGCGGTCAGGTGGGGACTGAGTCAAGGTGTGAGAACCCAACCGCTCTTGCTGATGGCTCTTATCAAAAGGAACAAGCCTTTAAAAAAGAGAGGAGAGGAAGAAAAGGGAGGAATCTCACCTGATGTGTACAATGCAAGGGTACATTTAAGAACAACTAAGAGTTGTTCCTCCCTCCCTCCCTCCTTCCTTCCCTCCCTCCCTCCTTCCTTCCTCTCTCTCTCCTTCTTCTCTCTCTCCCTCCCTCCCTCCTTCCTTCCTCCCTCCCTCCCTCCCTCCTTCCTTCCTCTCTCTCTCCCTCCCTCCCTCCTTCCTTCCTCCCTCCCTCCCTCCCTCCTTCCTTCCTCTCTCTCTCCTTCTTCTCTCTCTCCCTCCCTCCCTCCTTCCTTCCTATCTCTCTCCCTC
>CAUYTI010101680.1:0-21699 GCA_963575145.1 Galago senegalensis | reverse complement strand
CGCATCTGGGGCTCAGAAATTTCTTACCCTAGAACCCCAGCAGAGGCTGGATTCTGACCATGGCAATCACACACACCTGCATTTTGCCAGAAGTTGCTTCCTCCTTCTTCTTGTCCCCAGTGACTGCAATTGTTGCAAAGTACTGGATGACACGCTTGGTGTTCACAGTCTTCCCTGCCCCGGATTCTCCACTGCCAAATCAAAACTAAATCAGATGAGGTCTCAAAGCTAGCAGCTCCCACAGCCATGAAAAAAAAAAGCATAAAATCTACTTACGTGATCAGGATTGACTGATTCTCCCGGTCTACAAAAGAGAAATTATAGACATTTAATATTGTTTCCTTGTATGTTTATAAATGGTGAGTAAGGAAAAATGTAATGAACCTAAGTATGTTTCAGTCTGGGCTTTGCAATCCTTAGGGCGTGGTGGGCTGTAGGCCTACCACCTATCACTCTCCCCTACTTTACCCACACACATATGCCCATTTAAACAGAACACTGCCACTCTTTATATTCAAGTCTTCCAAGAAATATTTCATTTGAGGATAAATTATATGGGGAAAGCTCCAGTGTAAGTGATGATCACATTGGCTGTATTTTCCTGAAGCAGCAGACATTTTCTTTTTCATACTCTGCCGCTAAATATGTATCAAACAGACTTGGCTCTTTAGTATGATTTAGGTGACAGTTTAAGGTAGGAACATTATTTATTGTGGGTGCAAGAAGTCATGAAGAATGGGCTTTAGGAGATTTTTAGTGTGCAAGAAGGAGTAAGTACAGTGTGATAGTGGGAGCTTTGTACTATGTGACTAAGTACTCACAGCTTTGCTCATAATTTAAGGAAAAGGAAAAATTTTGTGTTGTGTTTTTTTTTTTTGATGTTTTACTGTCTCTGAAGAGGAATTCTCTAAGCCCTTTCCAAGGTACCACAAGTACTTTAGATTGACCTAGCTAAAACAATATTATAGGAAACAGATCCTTGGCACAACTATCTTAACAGATGTACCTTAAAATCAAAGTTTGTTCTGGTTGGTTTTGGACAAGGGCAATAGCACTTGTGCCATCCTAACTTAGAGATATTATAATTTAGGCTACTGAGGATAAAACCACCAAGACAATTTTTATTTTTCTGTTTCTTGGTTCACAGTAATGGATACCCAGTCTCTGTGTGTGTGTGTGTGTGTGTGTGTGTGAGTGTGCATGGGTGTGTATATATATACATATATATATGTGTATATGTATACATATATGTATGTATACATATATATATATACCCAGTCTCTCTGTGTGTGTGTGTGTGTGTGAGTGTGCATGGGTGTGTATATATATACATATGTGTATATATGTACATATATATATACACACCCAGAGATATGTTTGTATTTTTGCTCTAATTTATTTTGAGTTTTTCAGTCATTCAAAAGTAAATTATAGAACTATGGCCAACCTCTGTTGACTTTTAAAAATTTAAGAGATTGTTAGTAGTAATTTAGTACTAGGGATTACAAAAATCTTTTACATTCTCTCCTTCCTGGACCTTTTCTCTCATAAACACCAGCCTCAACTAAAGGGGATAATCTCAAAGAGCATGTTGAGGTGGACTGGGGCCTCTTTCTCCTGTGGTTCAGCTCCCAAAAGATTATGCATATATTCAGCTCACTTACCTGTCAGCATGAACTGATAGGCGTTGTCAGAGATGGAGAAGATGTGGGGTGGGGCCTCCTGACGCTTTTTGCCTCTGTAGGCCGTCACCACCTCAGGGTTGTACACCGGCAGCCACTTGTAGGGGTTGACAGTGACACAGAAGAGGCCTGAGTAGGTCTATGCAAAGGAAAAAGAAAGAATAACTACCCAAAGGCCTTTCCCATTGCTGGTGCAACTCACTTATTAATTGAATTTTTGCAAAAAGGAGCACTTTAAGTGAGTATTCTATTTCTTCAAGGCATCAGCATGAAAAGTAATTGGCAAGTTCAACACTGCATTAGCAAAATCCTTGAGGGAAGGGACTGCAATTCAGAATCTTTTCTGTTCTCCTTGGGGCTTGTCACAGTGATTTTCACATAGTAGGGGCTTCAAAAGTATGGTTTGTGTGTGTATATTTTAATATATACTATGAAACATTGTTATTGCTTTAAGGAAACTGTCATGTATTTCCTTTGCAGCATTCAGATAATTCAAATTTATGAGAACTTAAATTTGGACATAAGCTAAGTGTCCAACAGTAAGGGACTGGTTAGATGATTATGGTAAATCTTAAGGGAAAATGATGCAGGTACTTTAAAAAGTAAACAAAAATATGCAGCAACACTGAGAAAGTATTTACAAAGTATTTTTAAGTTATAAGGAAACAAAACACAAAATATTATAAACGCTTTATGATTATAACAAAGGAGTTTTAAAAATCTTTTGACAACCAGTTCAGGACAGGTACCAAACCAATTAGAATGGATGCTGGCCCCATAAACAGCAGGAATACCTGTGCAGCTGTTGCCCAGCGAAATGTCAGAAGTGACTACACTGTGCAAAAATATGAAGGCAGCATAGTGCATTCAATTCAAAAATATTTACTGAATGTGTGTTATGTGCTAGGTAGGCCTCTGCCAGGCAGTAGAACTAAAACATGAATGAGATGATGACCCTCAGGGAACTCCCAGTCTGTGTGGGGGACAATTATATAAATGAATAATCAGGAAGAACATAGGGCAGAAACAGCAGTGCAGAAATGACAGCGACTAGATCACATGGGTATAAATTGCTGCTATTTGGGGGTATTGAAAGTGAGTAAAATTTGATCTTTAAGAAATCATTTTTAAGTATTAAAACAAGTTTATTTTTTCCCTCTGGATGATCCTGGAGCCTGGTGTAGTGGCTCATGCCTGGAATCCCAGTACTCTAGGAGGCCGAGGTGGATGGATTGCTTGAGCTCAGGAGTTTGAGACCAGCCTGAGTAAGAGCAAGACCCTATCTCTACTAAAAATAGAAAAATTAACCCTGCATAGTGGACCATGCCTGCAGTCCCAGCTACTCAGGGAGGCTGAGGCAATAGTTTGAGGTTGCTATGAGCTATGGCACCATGGCACTCAAGCCTGGTGCAACAGAGAGAGACTGTCTAAAAAAAAAAAAAAAAAGAGGTAGGCATGTGGTTAAGATATAAACAGTAGCTGCTCAAATATTTGCTCAAGGGATCTGTGGCAAACCCAGTGAACACTGACAATGGCCTTCTCCAGCTTTGGATGAGAAGGCAAGGAAGGAGTGCTGTTTGTTGGGCTGTGCTTTACAATACTAATATTGAATGTTTTAAGACTTATGCTGCTAGTGAAACTGAAATGACTCACTACTGATGGCCCATTTATACTACAATGGAAGCAATGGACCAATAGGGTACATGGTGATGATGATGAGGACCACTGGTAGCCAGGCACTCACATAGATCATCCAGGCTGCATAACGCTCTTTGAGGTTGTACAGCACAGCAGGCTCATGCAGGTGAGTCATCATGGCCATGTCCTCAATCTTGTCAAATTTGGGAGGGTTCATGGGGTACACCTGATCATCCTTCACCGTCAGAGTCTGGGAAACAGTAAAGAAACCATTTACATTAACTGAATAACCAAACCAAAAAAGAATCAATAAAATGTGGCAGACCCCTGGGACTCTACTCACTGCTCCCCCTTCAGTCTTCACTGTCACTTTCCCTCCTTCTCTGCTCTGGACAGTCCCTTTGACGAAGGATTCCTTGGGCTCAGCCACAAAGACAGATGTCTTGGCATCAAAGGGCCTATTCTGGGCCTCAATGCGCTCCTTTTCAGACTTCCGGAGGAAAGGAGCAGCCTCCCCAAAAACAGCCATTTCTGAGTCTGCACTCATGACTGCTGAACTCAGAGGTCCTAAAGGAGATAAAACATTTCACACTAGAGAGTCTGGACCACAAAGCATACCAGTAAATCTTTATGTTGGTTATATTTCATAGGAATCCCAGTAGGTAAGTCCACTGTACACAGTGTTACAGCTACTGAAACAAACATAGTCACAAGAAGTCAAATGTATCAGGTGGCCACTGTGTACCAAATATAGTATTCAGGGCTTTACATCCATTATCATCCTCTAAGACTTACATGCTAATCGGGAAACTGGGTTTATAGTCTCAGCACTGCTGTGAAGTGGCTTGTGATGTTGAGTAAGTTTATCTTTTTGAGCCTAAGTATCTCCATCTTTAGAACAAAGGTTATAATCTCTCTTTCTCAATTTATAACCCATGAGATATGGTGATGATATTATGGCAAAAGAAAAAATTAAATATTGACTGAGAAAGTAATTTGAAATAGTTAAAGCTACCATTTATATATAAAATGTCATAAAATTTCATGTCTTGCCATGTAACATAAGAGAATTTTATTTCTTCCTTTAGATGCCCAGATTTGCTCAAATTTAGTGGACTATGGAGAATTATAATTTTACCCTTTTTTTCTTTTAGTTGGATGCTTACTAGAGTTTCTCTAACAATTTCTAAGCATATCAAATATACTTAATTGGTTTAACCCAGTTAAGCTAATTAAGGATAAAAATTATAGCCAATGTTATCCTCATTTTTCTACATTGAAGGCTTCCTTTGCTATTCCAAATTTCTTTCTAAATAATGCAGGCCCTGTTTTCTTCATTCTATATCATCTGCAGGTTGCTGGTGGTACCAATAGAACGAAAGGTTTTGCAATGAATGCTATTGCAGTCATTACATGATCAAATTACTTGACACTCATTTTAATCAGCTATCCCAGTCTCTCTCTTTAGAAAGGCAGTGTGTAGTGGTAAGGCAGATTAATACCTCTGCCATATATAACAAAAATTCCAGTGTTTTGTTTTCATACAGCAATCAGCATTGTATAAGGCGACTTTCTACAAGGGCTTCTTCAGAAGTTTAAAGGAAACATTGTCCTAGGTACTTTCTTTCTTATTTTTTGGATATCATGTTTACTAAATGAATTCTATTTTTAATAGCAGGATACATTTTTATCAAATCTGAGATGCAGATTTTTTTATGCAGAGACAAAAGATTCTATTAAAAAGAGATTCTCTTGCTCAGATATCATCCCAGCTGTGTTTGAGTCATAAATGTGGATTTTTACATTGTCTTAGGAAAATCTTCTCTCTTTTTCTCTCCAGCTCTTTTCCTAAGGTACAGTTATTAGAGGGTATTTACTGAAACAGGCACTTTCTTAAAGATTGCTAAGTGACATAAATCCATCCCAGATGCTCTTGCATTCTCCTCCAGGGACTGGTTAGTCCAAATCTTACCTTGTTAGCAAGTGAGAAGATGTAGCCTGGAAGTGAGACAGTTCTGTAAAAGAAAAGGGGAAAACACTTAGTTAACAAACAAACAAAAAAAAAGGGACGGGGTCTTATTTACCACATGACTTGCTATTGTAAGCGGAAGGCAACAAAATTCATAGATTTAAAATGTGCAGTTCCAGAAGACCAGTACCAGAACTAGCAGCTGCTGCCGACACTGGGCAGTGTGGCCAATGTCCCTCTTGAAAGACCCATCCTGTTCCCACTTACCTTGGAGCTTTTTAAAGCTGGACGAGTCAGCCTCATTCCAAGGGCTCTTTTATATGGATAGCTATGGAAACAATGCAGCTGCCTCTTCTTTCTTAAGTCAAAAGGAATTGTTTGGCAAAATACCTCTTGGCAATCTAGCGTCCCACATAATTCTCATTCATATTAAGAATGGTTGGATATAATTAGAAATATTTTTCTTATTGAGTATGTGGATAAATCTCCTATGGATAATTTGAGAAGATGATCTGAAAGGAAGATTCACGTGGTGGATAAAGGCAGTGGCAGGGCAGCCAGGATACCTGGTTTCTCTTACAACTTCTTTTTGGCTTTGCTGAGCATAATATTTGGGCTTGCCTTCTATTACTTTTGTGTATTGCACATGTTAAATGATATTAACAAAAGACAAATATTTATTTTTAATTTTGTAAGGGTTAATGTTTCTTCTGTTGATTCTTTCTTTTCTCTTTTGCCCCGTTGTTCCCTCCACCCAGCATACCATTCCCTATCCCACTACTCATTTGACTTGCCTGCAATAAAAAAGGTTGAATATTTTCTAGTAGTAAAGAGTAGTAAAGGTGCTTTTAGAGAATACTTTTAACATTTCTTATGTCAAGCACACTGAGAAAAAAATGACACTATTGGAATGGCACTCCAGGGTAACATGGAAGGGATTTAGGCTAAATACATAATAAAGGACTTGGTGAGAATATTTTCTTATGTCTCTACATGTCTTTATGTATATAAATATAAATATGTACAGTATTAAGGAAAATATTAAATACTGAATGTGTCTGAGATTTCTTAATATCTTTGTGAAATTCTTAAGGAGGTATTGAGCTAGATTCCATGAAAAAAAACTTGCTTATATCTGGCTTTATACTTGAATACACATAATTCCTGATCAAATTTTTATAATGATGCAGGCAATATCTGGGTTTTTTTTTTTTTTGAGACAGTCTCAAGGTGCTGCCCTGAGTAGAGTGCTGTGGAATTATCGCTCATGGCAATCTCTAACTTTTTTTTTTTTAGAGACAAGAGTCTCATTTTGTTGCCCTTATTAGAGTGCTATGGAGTCACAGCTCACAGCAACCTCTGGGGTTAGGCGATTCTCTTGCCTCAGCCTCCCGAGTCGCTGGGACTCTAGGTGCCTGCCACGACACCCAGCTATTTTTTTGTTGCAGTTTGGCTGGGGCTGAGTTTGAACCCACCACCCTGGGTATATGGGGCTGGCACCCAACTCACTGAGCCACCCACAAAGGAGTAGAGTGCAATCTCTAACTTTTGTGCTCAAGTGATTCTCTTGCCTCAGTTTTTCTATTTTTAGTTGGGGGGGGGTCTTGCTTTTTCTCAGGCTGGTCTCGAACCTGCAAGCTCAAGAAATCCACCCACCATGGCCTCCCAGAGTGCTAGGATTATAGGATTATAGGTGTGAGCCACTGTGCTCAGCCAATATCTGTTCTTGATGATTATCTCATGAGGATCTTTGCATAAGAAGGGGATGAAAATGTAACACCAGGTTTTCTATACTGTTGAAATATTTTAAAAATGTACCAGCTCTTCTTTTTCCTTCATTGACAAAATATAATGTGGGATTTTCTGGGATAATGAGAATAAATTTTTAATCCATTTGAACTGTTTTTCATATTACATATTTCAAAGGATAATAAAGTTCTAATCTATGAAATGTCCACCTTAAAGGAATCCCCTGGCTGCTAGGTTGGTCAAAGGACACATCAACCACAATTACACAGAAGTAACTGATACATTCAAAGTTCAAGACTTGGATATATCACTGCAAGCTACCTCTACTAGTACCACCTACCCGGCCTTCAAGCATCTTTACACTGGCTGGCTGCACTCTGGACTGCTGTCTCTGAAACCCCAACCCTCCCAGCAATCTCAGGAGTCTCTTGGCTGCAGCAGATGCATCACACTCTGCTGAGGTCCTTCTTGGTTCCAATGCCACCATTATGCTTGCCTTCTTTGAGGATTATAGAGTACACTATTGAACTCTAACACAGCCCACACCACCCTCCAAGGAAACCTTGGCCAGATTTTTCACAGATAGAAGCCACCTCTCAACACTTTGGCCTTCCCTTCCCACTCAGCCCATCTAAGACTGAACGGATCAACATTTCATGGCACATCTGTAACCTTTTTTGATGCCAAAAGACACTGGTTTCCTAGCTATGCTTTAAGGTAAGCTGTGGTACTATTTCCCAAAACTAAACAGCCATTTTTAGTGCCAAATAAATATTCTGATATTCTCTTATTGCATCCTATCTGCCCATGGGCATTTTCCTTATGCTTTTAAAAATATTTCTTGTTTATGTTGTTTATGAACTGATCTTCACTTTTAAGTCATCCCATGGTTAACTATTCTGTTTGCCCAGTTTATAAACTTTTGGTGAATACTGTATTCTGTGGGTAGAAGCTGTTTAATATATTATTTTTGAATGTAAAGAAGAAAATACAAAGCCCCATTCCCAGTGGTTGAGAGATGCATTTTAGTTGTTTCTTATGCCACTTGGCACCTGAATTTATGACTGGTAGATGAACTAGGGTTCAAGGAATACAGGGAGTCCCTGCGTTACCAATGAGATAGAGTCTATAGGTTTGTTTTTAAGTTGAATGTGTATATAAGTTGAACAGGTACATTTACCTGTATCTGCCTCCTTCGTTGGTAAATGCAACTCATCTGTCAGATGTTTGTAACTCAGGGACTTACTGCAATAGCCCCCATTCATAAGTGCAAGTTGTATATAAGCCTGATGTTTGTAACTGAGGAACTTGCTGTATGTCAGTCATTATAATTTATTTTTTCACTCTGCAAACATGTGAAGATAAATACATTCACTGTGTGCCTTTTTATTGATGTCATCGATATTTTTAACCTGTTATAATGAGTCAAGGCCTTTCTACTTCCCACTGCTCATCCTTTGGGATATCTATCACATGTAGGTCTGGTGACAACTCAGGAATAGAGTGAATACTGATCTATGCCATGCACGGAGGTACACAGGGAATAGTAACCACTACCATCAAGTTCAGGAGAGTTATAATCTGAGAAACAAAGAGGATATTCATAAAGTAGCTCAAGTCACCTTTGAAACAAAATGTAGTGTACAACTGTGCAGGGAAGGAGCCATATCTTATGTGTCTATGTGATCCTCACAACATCTAGAACTATGCTAAAGCATAGAAATACCTCCAAATTCCAGGACACTCCATGTTTCTTTATCCTAACCATTCTGTTCCCATCAGCTAAAATTGGGACTTAGGACTTGTATTTAACTTTTGACTACATACCAGCTGGAGATCTTTGGAAATTTATAAAACCTTCTCAAGACTCAATCCCCTGCTCTGTAAAAGGGATAATAAAGTGCTCCCTCATAGAGGTTTTTGAGGAGTAAGTGAAATAATAAAGTACTTAGTAGCTTAGAACAGTGTCTGGTAATCTTAATTCATTCAATTGACATTAGCAATTGTGATTACTGTGGTCCCCGTATATTGTTAGAGCTTATTCTGACTTGTCTGCTGCAGTGAACTAGGTTTTTTTCTGGTCCCAGTAACAAGATGTGCTTGTTCCATTGATCATTTCAATTACCCAGTGAACATTTACACAGTATCACTATCTGTCATGCTATTGAGTCAGCTCCCCACTGCTACCATGGAATGAATGGCCTCACCTCTTTTGAACCATTGTCTTATTTGTATCCAAATCCAACTTGATCTTATCTGGACATACTCTTTGTTATCCACCTGATACATAAAAGGCAGTTTGGCAGAGAGAGAGTCAGTCAAACTCATGTAAGCTGTCACATTAAGAAAGGCATGAAGAAACACAAGAGACCATTCTAGAGAGTTTGTGGTAGAAATGAAAATGAAAAAGTGATCAAGAGATTGGTTAACTGGTCATCTCTAAAGAGGGGAACTGAATGTTTGGTAAGAAGGTGGAAAGGAAACGCATGTTTCAGATGATACCTTTTTGGATTTTTTGGATTTTGTGCTGGATATATGTGTTACTGCTTTTAAAATGAAAAGTGATGATTTGTCAAAAGAAGATTCATTCTAAAAATTGAAAGAAAAGAACAGATAGGATTGAAAGCAGTATGACCATAGAATTAAAGAGATGAGAGATTAAACCCTAAAGGACCCAAGAAGTTTTTTCAAATAGCCACTTGTATCTTTTTTGCATAAACCAGATGCCAGGTCCGTCAATCCTCTTTGTTGATAAGTACCTATGGTATTCTTTTCAAGGAATGCACTGTTTTTCTGATTTAAACTTGGTACCTTTGCACCAACAGCCCACAAGTATAAAATTCAATCAGTAGAAATCTATACTTCCACATGTCCACTCACAAAATTTCCTGAGAATTTTCTTTATAAAGAAAAAAAAGACAGCTAGCAAGAGGCCTATGGGAATACACATATGAAAGAGATGATGATCATTCAAGTCGTTAATAATTTGGTTTAGTCGTATGTTGCATATGACTGTTTAGTTGACTGTTTCAAAGTTTACATTATTTAATCTAATTTGCAATAAATGTGGAAGAAAGAAAATTTGTATATGTTTGTACTCATGGGTAGATTTGTACAGAAGTTGGAATCCAAAGGTTTGTTGTATGTGTTATAAAGCATTCTGTTAAGTGCTTAGGAGAAAAGTGGGCCATATTTAACACCAGTTCCATCAGCACAAAACACATAATCTGGCTATAAAAAGGGAGCTGGGTGACCCTTCACAGAAAAATTGGGGAGAAGCAAAACGAACTTTCTTAAGACTAAATCAATGGCTGTTTTGTAATTATAAAAGTCAAATAGGCATATGGATATCCTTTAAAGTTTGGGGAAAGAACCAAAAAAAAGAAATTCAAGCAAAATGATAATGATAAATATAGAAAAGATGCCTTCACTTCTGTACATTTCAACATGCACTCATCACCTTGTATCAGATTAATTTGATTATGCAATTTAAGGAAGAGAGAGGTCTTGTCTGACTGAAGTCTAACATACCTGTAAGGAAGAAGTCTAAGGAAATAGGTTGGGTCCAGGTCTGTCAGAAGCTATTGCTGAGACAACTCATCAAGACTGAACGGTTTGTCCCAGAATTCCAAATGAGGCTGACCAGAGCACCTGCTTTTTACCTTTGTTTTTAGACCACTGATTCCTAGTTTCCTTATTTTTCACTCATTTCTGCGTGCTCAAATTGGTTTTCCACCCCCCTCATCCACACCCAACACAATGGTCTTCTCCACTGGAATGAATCATCTGACCTTGCTGTCTTCCTGCCCTGATTGTGCTTAACCATACTGTCGGAATTCCTAACCCCTGCCCCACCTCCTTAACTAAGGTACTTCCTCCCACTGATGCCTGCAAAACCTGGAAACAACCATGACATCCTCCCAGCTCCTATCCTGCCCTGCCAAACCCTACAACAGAGAGCCCTGAAGGCCTGACACAAAGGCTTGACTTGAATAAAATATTGGCTGAAACAACCCTGACATGGATGTAGAGTGCTGCACCACTGAGCACTGAAATCATCTCACACAGTTTTAACTTTTTTTTACTATTATGAGATTTTTTAAAGTCACAATTTAGGAATGGAAAAAAAGTATTCAATTAACTTGGTTCTATTTTCTTTATTCCACTTGGAATCAAAACTGGATCAAAATAATTTTTATCTTGTCTTGCCAAGGTCATCCCCCTCAGAAAACAAAAAAAACAAATCCAAATCCCAAAAAAGAAAAGAAAAAAATGAGTGTGAGTTGATGGTGGGGATGAATTCTCATGGTTCAATGAGGAAATATTTTTGCTCTTTCTGTGAGCTAGACATTTCAAGGAGATCCAAATGTGGATCTTCTTCAAAACTGCTTCTTTTTTCTTTGTGGTTTTGGCTTGTCCCAGGTCAACCGATCAAGCAGTTGATTAAAACAAGGCTGCACTCCAAGGCTGAGGATTATTTTTAGGTCTTGAGGAAGAAGGATTTTTTTTTTTTTATTTGAAGGAAAGGATGGTAATGTCATCCAAAATACTAGTCCTGTGCAGAACTGGCACTTGGCATGAGTCAAGAAGCACATTTCGCAAGGAACACAGCCAAGGGCCAAGCTTCAAGAAACAACTGTTGGAGACCTAGTCATTCTTTTTTTTTTAATTAATTACAGAATATTGTGGAGATACAAACTTTTTGGTTACATAAATTGCTTTTGTACCATCTGAATCAGTTAGTGTACCTGATCATTCTTCTGGTCTATCTGAAAACTTGATGGCAGAAGTTTTATGGATTTTCTTATTCTCAGTCCCTTTTTAAAATTGTAAGTGAACACAGATACTTGCTTTGTCTTGATTGCCTTGTACCAGGCTCTAGCCGCATGTTCTGTATTCTTTCTTCTTTGAGCAATAAGAACAAAAATAACCATTGGAATCCCCAAGATAAATCACATCCTTGTAGGAACATGTTAGCTGGCCAGTCTTGAATAGTCCTCAGAGTAAAATGACCTGAAGAGCTGATGGGTACAAGTTCAGATGCCTGTGTGTGTACATAGATGCCGTGTGTGCTTCTGTGCACCTGGCACTCATGCATGCACTTGCCCTTGCCCCTGACAGTTTGGGAGAAAGGAAGGAAGGGGAGAACTGCTCATCTTTCTTGAGTAATCCAGATTCATAATGGGGTCAGTGGGTGTTTAGATAACACCCCCCCCAAGATCTTACTAAAGCAAATGATTCTAAGCCAACATTCAGGAAAATCAGTAATTGAAGTGAAATAGAGAAATTGGACTTCTGGAACAGTAAAGACCTCTGTGAGGTTGATTGAGCTCCTTAGGACCAGAGAACAAAGGCTTTCAAACAAAAGAGTCTTTATCAGTAGACTGCTTTTAGCCATTTCTGCTGCTCACCTCCTGGGCAAGTTCATCCAAAGATACCATAGACCAGCTTTATTCAACATGTGCCCTTTGGTTCAGCATTACTGATGACAAAAAGATTTTGTGGTCACATAAACTTGGAACACATGGTGTGCTCTGTCTTTCTCTTGAAGAATAACAGTGCACGTTGGCATGATAAAGTTTCTTCATTGTATTAAGTTTTTCACAAACTTATTTAATCATGGGATTTTATTACATTACTTCGTGCCATATTGCCAAATGTGGGAATGTATTAACACAGTGTCTATGAACTTTATTTTTCTGGTGCATGTGCCTTTATGTTTATCAGTTGTAATCAAAGTGGAATCTGTGTGGACAAACATCTCCTGGGAGTTTATTAGAAATGTAGACTTTGAGGGCAGGTGCAGTGGCTCACACCTGTAATTCCAGCACTCTAGGAGACCGAGGCAGATGGATTGCTTGAGCTCAGGAGTTTGAGACCAGCCTGAGCAAGAGTGAGATCCTATCTCTATTAAAAATAGAAAAACTAGCTGGGAGTTGTGGCAGGCACCTGTAGTCCCAGACACTTGGGAGGCTAAGGCAGAAAGATCGCTTGAACCCAGGAGTTTGAGGTTGCTAGGAGCTATGACAACATGGCTCTCTATCTAGGGTGACAGAATGAGACTCTGTTTCAAAAAAAAAATAGAAGTATAGGCTTTGGGACCTCACTCAAGACCTACTGCATCAGAATCTCTGCAGATGGGGCCCAGGAATCTGTGATTTAATAAGCTCTCCAGTGATTCTAGTGTGAGAAACCCAGCTGTAGCTGTTCAGTCAGAAATGAGGCCAACAATTGGGTTTTTTGGGTGATAACTCATCCATCAAACCTTATGAATTCCTACCTTGGTTTTTAAGGCCCCATCCAACCAATACAAACACTTTGCTCTTATCCCCAGCCCCACACGCTGTTCAATGTCTCCTTCAATACTCTGCTTCATGTGGCCACTGTCCCTTACGAATGCTGTTTCCACCTGTTTTTGTACCATGGACCCTTTCTCAGAGTAGTGTTGTTAAATGCATAAAGTGAAACATGTAAGATGACAAAAGAAGCCAAATTATACTGAAATACAGTTATCAAAGTACTTTAAAAAGCAGGTTAGTGAAGAAGCAAATATATCCCCATTTCATATAAGATCTAGAAGCAGGTCTGGACACATTTCTCAGAACATGTCCCATGAGGGATGTGTGTCCTTGGGTGATGTTGTGGTTGTGTGAACATTGTGGAGTGCACTTACACAGACCTAGGTGGTGCTGCCTACTGCACACAGACTGTATGTATGGCCTATTATTCCTAGGCTGCAGACCCATACAGCTTGTTGCTGTCCTGAATACTGGAGGTAATTGTAATACAATGATAAGGATTTTTATATCAAAAACAGAGAAGGTACAGTAAAAATAGAGTATAAAATATTTTTTTAAATGGTCCACCTATACAGGGCCCTTACCATGAAAAGAGCATGCAGGACTAGAAGTTGCTCTGGGTGAGTCAGTGAACGAGTAGTGTGAAGGCCTAGGGCTCTCCTGTGTACCACTATAGACTTCATTAACACTGTGCATGTAGGCTACATTCAATTTATTTTTTATATATTTTTTCTTCAATAATAAATTCACCTTAGCTTATTATAACATTTTTGCTTTACAAACTTTTTGATTTTTAACTTGACTCTTATAATAGCACTTAGCTTAAAACAAAAACATACTGCCACAGCTGGTCAAAAATATTTTCTTTGTTTGTATCTTTATTGTAAAAGTTTTTTCCTATTTTTAAATTTTTCCCCTTTTTGAAAATTTTTGTTTGAAAAAGGAGACACACGCACTAGTCCAACACAGAGTTGGACCCTCAGTAATGCTGTCTCCACTTCCACATCTTGTCCCACTAGAAGGTCTTCAGTCAGACTCAGGGAACCATCATCTCCTGTGATAACATGCCTTCTTGAAAACCTCCTGAAGGGACTGCCTGAGGCTCTTTTATAGTTAACATTTTTTAAAATAAGTACAAGGCATGCTCTAAAATGATGATTAAAAAGTATAGTAAATACATAAACTGGTGACATAGTCATTTATTATCATTATCCAGTATTAATATTATATATTATACATAGTCATATGAGCTATGCTTTTATATACTGGCAGCTCAGTAGATCTGTTTATACCAGCATCTCCACGAACACAGGAGTAATATGTTATGTTACCATGCCACTAGACAGATAGGAATTTTTTCAGCTCCACTATAATCTAAGGGGATCACCACCATATACACAGCCCATCACTGACTGAAGCATTATTATACTGTGCAGGACTGTGTTATAAATTCAAAGTACTGATGCCCACAAACAATGTTTTGAAATAGCTACAATGATTGCAATTTTATATGAATATACCCATAATTTCTCTGGGTGTTTGTGATAATTGATTTAAAGTGTTGAATTGAGTTGCCCAGGAAATGCCCAGATATCTAGTAAAACATTACTTCTAGATATGTCTGTGAGGGGGGTTTCTGGACGAGATTAGTGTTAGAGTTGGGACAGGGACACTGAGTAAAGATCATCCTTACTGGTGCAGGTGGGCATCATCTAATCCACTGAGGGCCTAAATACAACAAAAAGGCAGAAGAAGGGTGAGTTTGCTCTCTGAGCTGAGACATGCCCTATAACATCAGTGCTTCTGGTTCTCAAGCCTTCAGGCTTGGACTAAATCTATACCACCAGGTTTCTTGGTTCTCCAGCTTACTGATAGTAGGATTTCTCAGCTTTTGTGTTGACCTCATGGTGCAGTCCCTCGTAGTAAATACATGTCTGTCTCCCATTGGTTCTGTTTTTCTGGAGAACTCCAACTGGTACAGTGACAAAGTCACAGGTCCTGCTACTGGTACTTGGATTTGTTGCCCATACTTGAAAGAAATGGACTCCAGGTTAATATTCCCTGAAACATTTCTATTTTCATAATCCAAGAAAAGCTTACTTTTCAAGACCCAGCCAATTTCTTCACCCATTTCAGTTCGCACTGAGATCCTACATTTTAGAAGCCTTTGTGTCCCAACAAGCTACTTCAATTGTTTATAAAATTTCAACTTTGTGATTCATCTCCTGTCTCAATGTAGGTTACTTGGGAGTAGGAAGGGGACTTGCACTTATTATGAAATTCCCTGCATCAGCTGCAACCAGCACAGTGATAGCGCCTGCCCCTCCAGGGCTTGGTCCTCAGCCCTGGACACACATCATAATCATGTGCAGATATGTGGGTTCCCTATCCTGGGCCAGTTCACCGAGTGTGCTCCCAGGGCCTGCAACAATCAGTGTCACCTGAGAATTTGTGAGAAATCCAAACTATTGAGTATCACCCTGACCTACATAGTCAGACACTCCTTGGGTAGAGCCCAACAATCTATGATTTTGGTATGCACTGAAGGTTGAGAATCACTGCATTGATTTGGGATTTGTGGGGTGGAATTCAATATTTTCCTTTGCTCTTTAAATAGTGTGTCACTGATGCATTAATCCTACCGCATGCACATTGTTATTTAAGAAAAAACAGGGACTGCTGGAAGGTATTCCTACTCTCAAAGAACTCACAACCCTTATGTGTGAAAAAGTACTATTATTTCATAAACTCCTTGAGGTCAAGGGTGGGGGCGAATTTTGCTTACCAGTGTATCTTAAGTACTTGTCTCAGTACCTGACACTTGTTCTGAACTCAAAATATTTGTTAAATAAAAGAAATTAATTCAATTTTTGAAGCCCACATATTGACTAATGACCAACTACATTTCTCAGTGTCTGATGACTTTTGCAGAAATTAGGTGCAAGTCCTTGGAAAGATGAATATTCCCTTTGAAGATGCCATTTATTGCAAGACATCAATTACTTAACAAATGATGCACTTGTGGCTCTCCTAATAGCTCCTGCTAATAATTTGGCTTATGAGACAATTTTGAAAAAGAAGCCATAATGTCAGACTTTAAAACTCTAAATGTCTTTCCAAACTAAATGAAACTTTACATTATTTTTTGTCAGGAGAACTTGCCACATTGAGCTCTCTGGGGTTTTCTGATCTTCCTGACTACAGTGAGGATGACATGAGCTTTTTCACTCTGTAGAATAAAGGAGGGAAATCCTTTTGCATCCCACCTTCAAATATAGGAAGAATAAACTACACTACAAGGACTATGATTTCCATTTATTTATGTTCAATAACAGATCATCAGACATTGTCCTTTGCCCTTTAAATAGTATGTCACTGATGCATTGATCCTACTGCATGCACATTGTTGAAGACAAAACAAGGACTGCTGGAAGGTATTCCTATTCTTAAAGAATTCACAACCCTTATGCTTATTTTGAAATTCACAAAAGAGAAGTGAGAGCAGGAAAGACAAATAACTATAATCCCTCCTCACTCTCCTGAGTGCTCTACAGAGCCCTGTCCAGTATTTTTCTTTATTTATCTGTTTGCTTGCTTGTGGATTTATCATCTTCCCTCTCCACTAGAGTGTAAGTCGAAGAAATCTCCTTCACTGCCTATCTGAACAGCATTGAGAGTGTTTCCTGGCACATGGTAGTCACAATGAATATTTCTTAAATGAAATGCTATGAAGAAAACACAAGATTGAACACATGAATTAACACTTTTCAAATGTCAGGTTCCACCTTCAGGTCGTCATTTCCCTGTTCTCCTGACGAAGAACTGTGCTCTGGAATCACACAGATTTGCAGGGTTCTGAAAGTGCTGCTGTGTGGTTTTGACACACTGCTTAGCTTTGACAGCTTCTGCTGCCTGCCCACTGTGACTATGTCATCACTAAAGAACATGCTTCAAGCTTGGCGCCTGTAGCTCAAGTGGCCAAGGCGCCAGCCACATACACCAGAGCTGGCAGGTTGGAATCCAGCCCAGGCCTGCCAAACAACAATGACAACTACAACTAAAAAAAAAAAAAAAATAGCCGGGGTTGAGGTGGGCACCTGTAGTCCCAGCTACTTGGGAGGCTGAGGCAAGAGAATTGCTTAAGCTCAGGAGTTGGAGGTTGCTGTGAGCAGTGACACCAGGGCACTCTACCAAGGGTGACAACTTGAGGCTCTGTCTCAAAAAAAAAAAAAAAAAAAAAAAAAGAACATGATTCAGGCAAGACACTAGGCACAGTGAACATAGCTGTTAACTATTATGGAAACAAAACGTTATAAGCCCTATCTTCTTTAATTCATCCCTAGCTAGAAATGATAACTGAAAATGGAAATTGAGGGCCTCCTCTTCAGCTGTTCCACTGCCTGGAGATCTGAGGTGTCTGTGTAGCAGCCTCTGTCACCCTGTGACCTGCAGATACTGGGAGATCTGTAGGGAGGACATTGAGACATCCTGGGAGCTGGGAAATGAACAAAGTATTCATCTATAAAGAATAGACGTGGGGGGGAGGTAAGATGGTGGACTACAGCCAGCTTTCCACAGAGGTTCCCATCCAGAAGGAGAGTTAAAAGACAGAAGTTTAGCAAGTAAGCCGATGGTTTGGAGCTGAGCCAAGAGAGAAGGTTGAAGAATGCGCATCAACCCTGCTGAGGCAAGCTGCGACCCCAAGGATACAAACAATAGATACAAAATCCATTGCCAAGTGAACGGGAGTCCCCTCCCCCAGGAGAAGAGCTTGCAGTAATCTCCATACAAACAAGCAAGCAGAATCTAAACATCCTCTCATTCCATCCCACGGAAGAGACCCTCTAATAAACTGGACCTCCTACCCGTACTAGGGTGCCATGGCACTCTCCTGCCAGGCATAAAACTGTATAAAACTGTATATACTCTCTACCTGAAACTCTGAACTTTCAGCACTCCCCCGCCTAACCCCCGAGGTCTGGAAGCCTGTCCCCCTGGAGTCCAGAATCTTGAGCACTTTCTTGAGAAGTGTGGACAGGGGAAGGGCTCTTGCTCAGCTATGCTGATTCCACGGCACCAGGAGTAAGGAAAAGACAATCAGCAGAGAGGGAACCATTCAGGAGTGGCAGTGGTACCCCCAGGTGTAGAACAACAGCAGCAGTAGGAACAATAAGGCTCACAACCCCCTGGGGCAGCTATCCCAGACAGACACACTCTGTTTCTCTGGGCAACCAGAGGAAGCCAGGCACCTTCTCGGGTGGTAGATACTGGTGGACGGATCTGGGACGTGAGTAAAGGAGCGAGAGGACTAGAATAAGTGCGCACAGCAGGCAGACTTCCAGGGAGGGGCTGTGTCAGAGCTCTGCATTACTGAGGCTGAGACACACCTGGCCCCCAGGGGATCTTAGCTGAAACAAAGGCAGACAAGCAGAGGCAGGAACTGACAGCTCAGTGTGAGCTGCAACTGCTTGCCACTGCCCAAAACTGAGTTGTGGTTTCTGTCACCTCAAGCAGCATCTGACAACCAGGACAGAAACAAACTCTGTAAAGTTGTGCTGTTCTGCCAGCAACATCAGTCAGGGGCGTGGCTGGAACTGAGTGAACCGCCCCACCTCCATTAAGCACCCGAGTTTGTCAGGCCTCATCTCCCCCTGCCTGATAGTGGCCAAGAACAGAGACCTGGTGGAGAAGACATAGATCTCTCTCTGACTCAGGCAGGCGTAAACCCCTGGGGCATTTGCTCACTGGGGGGAACTGGGTCACACCCTCTGCCCCACTGGGGTTACCAGTGACTGGGTGTGACAGATGTGCAAGGTGGGGAAGGAGGCATTAACCTTCCCAGACTAATTTATTTGCCAGGTTGGTCCTTCTGACCTCACAGAGCAGCAGAGCTAGTCATACCTGAGCTGCCAGCAGATCCCTGCTATCTAGTTGCTAGAGACTCTTTGAACTCCCCCTACCTGAGACCAGTGCTGACTGGGACAATTGATTTAGATCTCTTGGACTGGGCCAATCACCCAAGGACTATCCAAAGTGATACCCTGGGTGTGTGGCTGTGGGAAAGTGTGATTTTCATTTTCCAGTTGTTGTCTGTGGGGCGCAGGGTGACTTAATTGCTGGCATTTCAACACAGCTGAGACTTCAACCCAGAGTAACTGATTTCCCGGGTAGAACAGAGACTAGATGAAAACAAGACAGAGTGATTTAGCCCTACCAAACCAAGGAAGCCCCCAGTTTCTCAGGCCGTAGCACTGAACGGGTTCTTGGTAAAGCTCTAGGAGAAAAGCCAAACAGTGTAAATTAAGCATGGGGTGGAATCAGCAGATAAACTTCGGCAACATGAATAACCCAAGTAGATCAACCCCCCCAAGGAAGGACAGATGCAACTGGCAGATGCTACTGAAGACCCCATCCATAAACAGATGGCTGAGATGTCAGAAATCGAGTTCAGAGTCTGGATAGCAAATAAGATCAACAGAATGGAGGAAAGGAGGGAATTGACATTTCAAGGAATTACTGAAAAGATGTCTCAAGAATTCAACGATTTCAAAGATAAAATGACCAAAGATTTTGACATATTGAGGCAAGAGTTTGCAGCCCTCAAGGATCTGAAAAATTTGGTAGAATCCCTCACTAACAGAGTGGGGCAGGCAGAAGAAAGGATCTCTGATATTGAAGACAAAGTTTTTGAACACACCAAAGCACTCAAAGATGAAGAGAAATGGTGAGCAAAAATGGATCATTCTCTCAGAGAGCTCTGGGGGTAATTCAAAGAAAACTAATATTTGCCTTATAGGAATCCCTGAAGGTGATGAACTTGCTTCACAAAACACAGAGGCTCTTCTTCATGAAATTATGAAAGAGAACTTTCCAGACATGCCAAGAGATTCTGAAATTCAGATAGCAGACAGTTTCAGCACCCCAGTATGACTCAACCCAAATAAGACATCCCCTAGGCACATCCATAATTAACTTCACTAAAGTTAATATGAAAGAGAAAATTCTAAAAGCAGTCAGATGTAAGAAAACCATAATGTACAAGGGGAAGAATATTAGATGACCACAGATCTCTCTGCTAAAACCTTTCAGGCTAGAAGAGGGTGGTCATTGACTTTTAATCTCCTAAAACAAGACAACTTTCTACCCAGGATCCTGTATCCAGCTAAACTGAGTTTCATCTATGATGGAGAAATTAAATACTTTAATGACATCCACATGTTGAAGAAATTTGACATAACTAAACCAGCTCTCCAGGAAATTCTCAGACCTATCCTCTACCACAAAAGTAAACTCACTCAGAAACTTTTGATCAAATTCCAACTTCCACAGTGACAAAAGATTAAAAATGTCCACTGGACTTACGAGCAACTCGATACCCAAAATTTTACCAGGCTTATCAATAATTTCAATCAATGTGAATGGCTTAAATTGTCTTCTAAAGAGGCACAGATTGACTGATTGGATGCAGAAACTCAGACCCAACATCTGTTGTATACAAGATCTCATCTTACATTAAAAGACAAATATAGACTCAGGGTGAAGGGATGGTCATCTATATTCCAGGCAAATGGAAAGCAGAAAAAAGCAGGCGTTGCAATTTTATTCACAGATACAATAGGTTTTAAACCAATAAAAGTAAGCAAGGATAACGATGGGCACTTTATATTTGCTAAGGGTAATATTCAATCTGATGAGATCTCAATTATCGATATTTTACACCCAGCCAGAATGCACCTCAATTTATAAGAGATACTTTAACAGGCATGAGCAACTTGATCTCTCCCAGCTTCATCATAGTCAGAGATTTTAACACTCCTTTAGCAGTGTTGGATAGATCCTCCAAAAAGAAGCTTAGCAAAGAAATTTTAGATTTAAATTTAACTATTAAACTTTTGGATTTAACAGACATCTATAGAAAATTTCTATACAGTTTCTAACAAAACTGAATACACATTTTTCTCATAAGCCCACAACATACTCCAAAATCAACCACATTTTAGGTCATAAGTCTAACCTCAGCAAATTTAAAAGAATAGAAATTATTCCATGCATCTTCTCAGACCATGATGGAATAAAAGTTGAACTCAGTAACAACAGGAAAATGCAGACTCATACAAAAACATGGAAGCTAAATAACCTTATGCCGAGTGATAGATGGGTCAGAGACAAGATCAAGAAGGAAATTACCAAATTTTTAGAACAAAATGATAATGAAGATACAAGTTATCAGAACCTCTGGGATACTGCAAAGGCAGTCCTAAGAGGGAAATTTATAGTATTGCAAGCCTTCCTCAAGAGAACGGAAAGAGAGGAAGTTAACAACTTAATGGGACATCTCAAGCAACTGAAAAAGGAAGAACAT
>CAUYTI010101676.1:0-24254 GCA_963575145.1 Galago senegalensis | reverse complement strand
ACCCGCCAAACAACAATGACGGCTGCAACCAAAAAATAGCCGGGCGTTGTGGCGGGTGCCTGTGGTCCCAGCTACTTGGGAGGCGGAGGCAAGAGACTCGCTTAAGCCCAGGAGTTGGAGGTTGCTGTGAGCTGTAATGCCAAGGCACTCTACCCAGGGGGACAGCTTGAGGCTCTGTCTCCAAAAAAAAAAAAAATTACTGTTGGAAGAGTCATTGGTAAGCACTAAAACAAGTCAAATATCAAGAGATAACAGGGGATGTTGTTTATTGAAATAACTAATATGTCTTTAGTGTCAGAAACTTTGACACTGTCCAAACCCAAAATAAAATAAATCATCAGAGGTAAAGGGCTTCTTAGCTATATTTTAAGGTATCGATCCAACGTCCAGGCTCTGACAACATCAGAGACATAAAGGATACAGCCCCAGAAAGTCTAGACTGTAGGAGAAGCTGTTTTATCATCTTAAATCCTCCACAAGCCAGAGGGCAGGCATAGGGTGTTTAGAATTTCCCTCTGGAATTCATGTTCTGTCCCCTTTCTTCCCCTTTCTAAGCCAGAAATTCTCCAGCTACTTTGCTAACATATTCTGTTCCCAGTTAGAGGAACAGAACTTTCTGCCTAAGATCAAGATCTGAAATCAAGGGTCTTCCCCACTCATCCTCTACCACACCACTATCAGAATATTTACCTATTACCATTTAAAGTGAAAACATTTTCTAACACATTGTGGAAGCTGAGGCACCAGCTATCTGTAACTGGAATAATTATTATTACAAATTAAGACTCCTCAGCTCAGCTTGGCAAGGGCTCACAAATTAGCTCAATGTCTCCATCTCACTCCTATCACCCCCACACCCAACCCTCCCATCCAAACTGGAAATGTACTCATTGCAGAAGAAGCAAGATCCGTTTCTTCCTCCTTTCCATGTATAATTTCTTTCTCTCCTCTAACACAGCAAATCCCTACCCCAGATTCAACCTCACTCATCAGCCCCCTGCGATGTTTTCAGTGTATTCTGTTGCTTACAAATGCCCTCAGTTTTCACTGATTCAGATCTCACTTTTTACACCTCTCTTTATCCATTCCACAAGCTGCTCCTGGAGTATGTTTTTTATTCCCTTCAGGGGACATGAGTCTCCTAGGTGGAGGGGGAGATAAACCAAAAAATAAAAGAAGCAAGTAACAAAGAAAGGAAGATCACATATAGAAAGAAAAGGTTTTCTCTACTGAAGACGTTTTTCAATCACTCCTCCAAGACTCGCATGGCCAGTCTTGGGGACGGGTGCTGCAGTGGTGGGACAGGAGGAGGCCATGCAGGTTAGCAGAGACCAAAGCACAATCAGGAACCTCCATGCCTTGCCAAAAGCTTTGGACTTGACAGGAAAGCAATAGGAATACCTGGGAGGTTTAAGTGGAGGAATGTCGCGATAATACCTATGTCTGAGGGAATTTCCCAACAGATAGATGGAGGCAGATGAGAAAATTAGAATAAATGATGGTGGAGACCCGAGGAAAAGTAATAGCACAGAGAACAGAGAGAATAGATATGCCTGGGTAGAAATGAAGAATCAACCAGAGAAAAAGACCAAGGGTGACATCCAGGTGTCTGGGGGATGGTGCCCCCTTTTATTAAAGAAGGAAACCACAGAGAAGGGAATGACAGAGGAGAAAGACGTGAGCAGGGATTGGGACCTGGTGAGTCTCAAGAGCCTGCGTAGCACCCAAATGATGATTGCTATCCAGTAAACCGTAGAGTTTGGGATCTGTATTTCAGGAGAGAAATTCAGGCCAGAAACATGAACACGTTTCCAGAAACAAAAAGATGTTCAGCATATAGAGGTCACAGGGGGCTTCTTGGGAATCAGATTCTGAGATGTACTTTGTTGTCCATGAAGTTTATTCAGGAAGTTCTTGGGGGTCAACACCAGTGGGAAAATGAGCAGCCAAACTCTGATAAAGGCACAGCAAAGTCTCCTCCATCTCAAAGGAGCTTTGAGAGCAGAGACAGCTCTTCTGAGTTGGCCCAAATTGGGGTGAGGAGTTGGGTCTTTAAACAGGTCCTAAGATATGGCTGCCACGGGAAGGGGCATGGCCTGGGGCCAGGAGGTTCTTGACACCTAGGGCCAGACAGGGGCCTTAGACAGCTAAGAGGGGTCCCCACAGCTGCATGAATGAGTGACTCCATCCCATGGACCACCATGGCTATCACAGAGAGCATTTAAAGACCCCCCAGGGAGATAAGCCCACCCACCAAGAGGCTGTGCAGCCTGCAGAGCCCAGGAAGGGCCGCAGAGGAACCTTGAAGAGACAGAGAGGACAGTGAAGGCACACCCCAGCAGGAGCCTGAGAAACACCATAGTGAGAGGCCAGCAGCATCCAGGGGCCACCGAGAGAGAGATCTGGCCACAGAGGAGCAAACTGACATCCACCTTAAATGCCACCAGAGTGTAGTAAGGGTAGATGGAAAAGCGTAACTTGAATTTGGCAACAGAGAGGTTGTTATTCAATTCCAAGGAGCTGTTGGGAGAAGCAGCAGTTGCTGTTGCCACACAGACGGGAGAAGTAAAGACCAGGTGGGGGGAGGCGGGGGCGACAGGAATGAAGAATGTGGACTTCTCTAAAGCAGGGTCAGGACAAAAGTCCTAGTTCTTCCCATGTTGCCAAGAACCTTAAGCAGTGAAATCATGAAATCACGCTGGAAATTGAAACTTCTTTGCAACTGAGCAAAGCGAAGGAACAGGAATCTTAAACTATATTAATGTAAATCTGGGTCACCCAAAATAGAGGGAGCCAGCAGGGGCAGAGAATACAGCAAGGTCCTCTTAGGCATCTGTGTGGAATCAAGGCCAAGTGCTTGTCCTCTCCAGCCACCACTCCACTTTCCCGGCTCAACCCTAATCCCCTCATTATCAACTCCATTAGCAGGAGTTAAGAAGTCTGCCACCCTTTATTGGGAGGAGACTGCTCTGTGCAAAACAGGTATCTGTAAATGTTTGTTCCAGCCTCTGTCCCATATCTCATCTCCCTAGCCCTGGGTGTGAATGAGAAAGCCTTGTCTTCACATTCTGCTGGAAGCTCAGGCCTTGCCTGGGTAATAAATGCAAAACAAGCTACTTTGCATCTGACGGGCCCTTCTTGGCAGCCCCTTCCTAATACTGGGGACCTTTCAGACTAGAGGCTGGGGGTCTCAGAACTTGCCCATTTGGAGGGGACTGAGTTTTGGAATCTGCCAATCTCTTTTACCTCATGCCTTACTAATCTAGGATGTTTGAAATTCAGCTACTGAGGGAATGAAAATAAACCAGGCACAAAAAGCCTTGATCACGTGGATATGCTGGCATTGCTCCAAAGTGCTCAAATGCGCACATCGCCAGGAGAGCCTGGAGACTGATCCCCCAAATGTACTTGATGGTGTCCAAACAGTGAAGCCAAACAAAAGCCTAAAATTAATGATAAGAGAATCATCTAAAATAATGGACATCTCCATAAAGTATGAAGTGACTGTGAGCTGGGTCCCAGACGGCCAGGTCTGTGTTCAGCTCTGCAGCCTTGGGGCTGTGTGTGGCGACATGTCACTCCCTTACTCTGTGCCACAGTTCCCCATCTACCAAATGCAAATAATAATAGTAACTACCCTACGGGTTTCTTAGGAAGATTAATTAGGTTAGTATACCAAGCACTTAGAAGCATGTTGTGTGTATTGGGTTCTCAGTGTGGGGTTTGAGCTACGACGGGTGCACCACACACTATATGTCCACATGCACACCAGCCAGGACTCAGACTAACACACACCTGGCACCAGAAACCTCTATACAATGAGCCAGCATAAAATATAGACCCTTCTCCAGTTTCTATTCAAAACTGCATATGTATTCTAGAGGATTCATTCATAATGTTTTATATTTTACTTTAGCTATTTCATTCTTTTATTTTTAAAAAATGTGCTTTTACATTTTGATGATGATGAATAAATGGTGAACCAGAAATCAGTTTTAAAAGTGTAGGAAAAATGTTAACAATTACATTAAATCATGAAGGAAAAATACGTTAATAAATTTTACTCATATAGTGTAAATTTGGCCATAACACACGATGGGGGGTAGATGTCCATTCCAGATAAAATTCTGGGAACTCTAAGATTCTATGGTGGTTTTTTTCTTAGGTGAAAATTTTAATGAGCTCCTGAAGACGAGCAGGATCTACTAAAAATACATGATTCAACTAGCATTCAGGAGATCCCAGTTCTGTATCTGGCATTTTTACAAATGTGACATCTTGAAAAGTTACTTGGTGTTCTATGCCTCAATCTGTTCATCTATCAAATGAGATTAGAACACATAAGCAATTCTGTACGTCTTCTGAGAATTCTGTAAGGCAATTCTGAGAATTTAAAAATCATTTTAAAAATTAAAGGCTTAATAGCTGAGCATTGTGGCGGGCACCTGTAGTCCCAGCTACTCGGGAGGCTGAGGCAAGAGAATCGCTTAAGCCCAAGAGCTGGAGGTTGCTGTGAGCTGTGTGACTCTATGGCACTCTACCAAGGGCGACAAAGTGAGACTCTGTCTCTAAAAAAAAAAAAAATTAAAGGCTTAAGTGGCCATTAGGTAAGTTTCATAGAAAAAGAATCATGTTTTTGCAAAATTTCAAGCAAAACAGAACTTCCACAGTAAAACTCCCCTCTCCCCACAGCTATAAAGTACTCTGGCCGAAACTTCTTCCATAATATATCAAATCTACTACTGAGCTTATAAAAGCAAAAATTAACATGCATGTAACCCGTATCTGCCCATTTCTGCCTACTGAAAGAGAAAAGAACAGCATAGCGGGTCATCTTTCTCCAGAAACCTTACATTACCGGAGAATAAAAGTTTTTCGCAAGAGTGGGAGGCACCGCTGTAGAAATCCCAACCACTCCGGGCAGCGGTGGAGGGGCCGGGCCGGCCGAGAGCCTCGGATCCCGCGGCCCCGGGGCCTCCCTCCGACGGCGCGGCCGCCCGGGCCCGCCCCTCCTCGCCGGCCCGCGGCCCCGCAGTCCGCCGAGTCGCCGGATTCGGGGCGGGGCAGGGGGGACACGGGTTCTGAACCCAGACCCGCGAGCCTTTCACCGCCCGCCGTGCTGGGCGCCTGGCCGCCGGTCGGTGGCAGTTTTATTGGGAGCTCCTGTTGGGTGGGAATTCCTTTTCACTGTGACGGAAGCAACTAAAATGAGCCCTGGTTTGGAGTTAGACTAAATTGTATTTCGAGTCTAAATTTGTGATATAAAAACATACTTTTGAACGGCGCCTGTGGCCCTAAAGGAGGAGGGCGCCGGCCCCATATACCAGAGGTGATGGGTTCAAACCCGACCCTGGCCAAAAACTGCAAAAAAAGTTTTTTTAAAGTTACGAAAAACATACATGCACATATAAACATACACAAATAATATAACAAAAATCAAGTGTCTATAATATTTATATGTCATAAACTTTTAAAAAAGGAAATAGAGTATCACAGATCCATTTGAATCCCCCATTCCCTGTCTCCCTCCCACAACTAACCACTGTTCTGGGGTTTTTTGGGGGGAGGGGGGAGGTTGCAGTTTTTGGCTGGGGGGCCAGGCTTGAACCTGCCACCCCAGGTATATGGGGCCCGCGCCCTACTCCTTGAGCCACAGGGCCATCCTGTTCTGGTTTTTTAATTGCATATCTTCCCAGCCATATTTTCACACATTCACTATTGTTCCTATGCATTTAAAAAAATGGAGTATTATCTGGAGCGGTTTTCAAATGTACACATATTGTACCATAAATTGCAAAATGAAATTTACATATCCTTCACAGCTGTTTTAAGGATCAGAGATGATACATGTAAAGCAACTAGTACCTTAAACATTCCACATATTGTACTTAATATTACTGAGTGTGAAATACCTACGTGAATTTAAACACACTGGCCTCTCTGGGTTCCTTTGCTGTGCCTGCCCCTGGCCTTTGAAGCTGTGGTTCCACCCTTTAGACATCTCTCTCCTCTGTTCATCAGCCTCTTCCCTCATTTCCTTCAGATCCCTGCTCAGATAGCCACCCTGTCACTCTCCCACGCCCCACTCTGCTGTGTTTTTTGCAGCGTTCCATTTACTGTCTCTGTTTCCTACACTGGTGTGAGAGCTCCGTGAAACACACCTTAGCTTGTCACTGCTGGGTCCCTGCACCTCCAAGAGGCCTGGCGCATAGTAGGTGCTCGATAAATACATGTTGCTCGACTACATCAATCCAACAACTATTCACTGTTCAAGATGTCTCTTCTCTACCACAGCCAAAGTTGTAATGTATTAGAATGATTCCTCCCTCATATATCCCCTTATCATAAGCCTTATACATGGCAGGGCTCAGCAAATTACTCACGCATTTTTCTTAATCAAAAAATACGTCTTTTTTTAAAAAATATATGAAAAAGGCAAAATATTATATATATATTTGATTACAAAAATATCAAAATGTACTTTTGAAAAAGACTGTAAGGAAATAGAAGCTACCTTTTCACTGAGTAAATGTCCTATACAATAAGACTCAAGAGAAGGCACAACCAATGTAATGGGTGAACTTTGATTGGGTTCTGAATTGGAAAGAATAACAGCTCAGAAATACATTTTGGAGACAAGTGAAGAATTTGAAATACAGATCACAGATTAGATTGTGAAATGAATGTTTCTTTTCTCAGGTACAATAAAGGTTTGGGATTTGTATGAAAATATCCTAATTCCCAGGAGGTGAAGGCTCCTGCGGGAGGGAGAGCAAATGCAGCAGGATGTTAACCACTGCAGAGTCTGGATGGAGCATATATAGGTGTTCTTTGCATCACTCATAACACTTTTCTGTAATTGAAGGTTTTCAAAATTAATTTTTAAAAACTGTTATCCCAAGGCTTACCTGCTTCCTTCCACCCTTCCATCATGGTTTATCTTGAGTTCGTCTCTAATGACGTCTACAGTGATCATTTCTCTTCTTTCTACTTTCCTGCCCCTATGGGAAAAGTGAAATGTCAGTAAGCAACACTTATATGGTTGAGATTTCTTCATATAGCAGCTATGGATAAGTTCATGGCTTTGGTGTCTTACAAACTATTCCTCAGAAATTTCCCAATAATTTTTTGGGAAAATTATTTCTTTGCCAAAGTTGAGCCTTATGATTTTGCTGTTACTTGGCCGGTATTGTGCCTGTGATATCAAGTGTTTCGTTAACAAAGTTAGAAAATCATGAAGTTCTTCACTAAGTAAGCCAAACTTACTTTTGATGAGGAAATGTAAAGTGAAAAATGAATCGAAAGACTACTTGAAGTGTTCACCAAAGAGGCACAGCAACTAGAATACCGCCCTAATTTGCTTACTTTATTGGAACTGTTGCATCAACTGTAGCTCCGTACATTAAAAGTTTAGAAACTGAGTATATTTACGTGTGTACTGTAGTTAGACTCAGATGGTTTGGAGGCATCTCCAGTTAGGGGACACCTGATAAGTTTCCTACCACAAGATTTACCCAGCCCAAGTGCTGTAAACCCTGACAGGGAGACATTGTATGAAAATGCTTTGCTAACACAGCCGGGCAGTTCCATTGTTGAGTCCCGACTGTAACCCCGGAGAAGCAAACAGCAGGATCAGGGAGCTTACAAATAAGATGGAGTACACAATAGCTGTGACGATAGGAGGGAAGAAAGGTAATTTCTCCTCCGGCATTCCTAGCTCTGGAGAGAAAGGAGCCGCCTATAAAGGGAACACTTCTCACAGATTCAAAGAGAAATTTCACTTTTTGAAGTAAGTCTGTACTAACCTTAAGTAACTCAGGAGATGCTGACTGTGGGATTGCTTTTCACGTTATCTGCTTCACATTTAATTAGTTTAAATGTAATTATTTGTAATAGGTAATACTCACACGTAGAACAAAGTTCAAAAGGTAGAGTGAGATAAACTGTGAACGGTCAGTCTCTCCCCAGCTCTCCTGCTCTCTCCCCCAGTTCACATGGCTATGAGGGTAAGAGTGTGTATACAACATGGTGAAGTTGTGGAGGGCGCCCTTATGAATCCTGTCAGCTCTCTCTCCCCACGGCCCCCCTCCTCCCTTCCCTGTCTCACTCTCTCCCCCTCCCCTCACCCCTTTCCTCACGCTTTCCCCCCCAGCATGTGGCCTAAAGCTGCCCCTGGCTTCCCCCCCTGCCCAGTGTACTGGAGTTAAAAACAACATTGAGGCCCACTGAGTTAAATTAACTAAAATGCCATTGTTTGTTAAATTAAGAAAGAAGCTATGGGTGATGTACATGCCACATAACATACCAGATGACTGTTTCTTCCCAAGTACTAAGATTTAATCCAAAATTAGGTAGCCCATGGATGGAGAATAAGACTGAACATTCTAGATCCTATTTAAAAACAGTCTAGAGACTTGAGAATAGTTATTCTCCTAGTAGAGGTTCCTTGTGACGGTTCCTCTTTCCCTACTATAACACATATATGCATTTTCACAAGAATTGTGTTCCTCCCCTACTATATTTATTGTATTCATTTAAAATGTACTTTTTTTGTTTTTTGTCTTTGTTTTTGTTTGTTTTTGAGATAGACTCTCGCTCTGTTACCCTGGGTAGAGTGTCATGCTATCATAGCTCACAGCAACCTCAAATTCCTAGATTTAAGCCATCCCCTTGCCTCAGCCTCATGAGCAGATGGGACTGCAGGTGCCCACCACAATGCCCAGCTAATTTTGCTATTTTTAGTACAGATGGGGTCTCACTCTTGCTCAAGCTGGTGTGGAACTCCTCAGCTCGGGCATCCACCTGCCTTAGCCTCCCAGAGTGCTGGGATTATAGGCTTGAGCCAGTGCACCCAGCCCTAAATTGTATACATTTAATATACCAAAATGTAACTTCCTGATTAAAAGAAGAAAGAAAAAGAAAGTTGCGTTTTGGAACCGGCTGCCTAAGGGAACTTTGATTGATGAGGAAACCTTCTATGTCTGGGATGTCTAATGCAGTAGCTGCTAGCCACATCACACATTGACTGCCATGTGAACTATATTTAACTCATGCTGGTTTTGAGCTGGGCTTCGGGCTTTTTGAAGCTGTGAAACCTCCGCTCATTGTTTTCACTGTCAATCTGCAGGTCTCCCCCACCTCCTGTTACCCTGCTCCAGTCGGTCCCCCCAGCACACCACACGTGCTAGACTGTGTTCAATCACCATAACTTCTAATTGTGCATTTCTCCTTAAATGTTTGCCTAGTGGCTCTTTGAACAAAATCTGAACTATAGTATTTAGCGACATCACATTGTTGCACATACGTAGTGGGTAAGAGTCAGAGGTCACCATCTAGGACCACCACCCAAGGTCTACTCCACACACAACTCAATACTTGTGCAATGACAAAAGACTCAATTCCAATAGAATCTTATCTTTTGTTCTAATATTGTAATTTATTTCATCTCCATTTTTATCATTTTGCTAGTGATTTATTAATTTTACTAATCTTTCTAAGAACTAAAAAATAAAAGACTCAATTCTCAGAAAGAAATTCAATAAGTATGCTGTGAGTTACATACAACTCGTGTGGTGGGCAATGTAAAAATTTATTCTAGTACCATGTGAGTTACATATAACTCATGCAATGAAAACAATAAAAAATAACAATTTTTTTCAAATGCCTCCTTTATTTTATTTATTTATTTATTTATTTATTTATTTAATTTGAGACAGTTTCACTATGTCACCCTTGGAAGAGTGCCGTGGCATCATAAGTCACAGCAACCTCAAACTCCTGGGTTTAAGCAATTCTCTTGCCTCAGTCTCCCAAGTAGCTGGGACTACAGATGCCCGCCACAGTAGTAGTGCCTGGCTATTTTTTGTTGCTGTTGTTGTAGTTGCCATTGTTGTTTAGCACACAGTTTTTTATTTATTTTCAAATCAATATGTTGATTGATTTTCTCTAAGTCCTCGTCTGTGTTTCCAACAGTGCTGCTTACAGCAGTGCCCGTGTGTCTTTCAAGTGCATGGTACTATCCTGCCACCGGTACTTTGCTGAGTCCTCCCAGGGTTTTCTGGGCAGATCCTATCCCACCAGGCTGCATTGCAGCATAAACTGCGAATCCCAGCTGTCTGACCCAACTGCAAATCACAGCTGCGTCTGACCCAGCAGGAGGGGAGCAGCCAGTGGCCCAGGAAGTCTGCACACTCCCAAGCCCCTTCCCCTTCCTCCTGCCCACCTCATCTTCCTGCTCCTTCACCTTTCACAAGCTCCTCACTATGACCCCTCAACCTCTGTCCCAGGGTTGGCCAAGACCAGAGTCCTTGGAAAACCAGCCTCAGCTAACCCCATTCTTTGGTTCCTAAAAATGGCATACACACACATTCATCTCTTCTTTCTTCAAAAATGACAGTGAAGGGAAAACAAGGCTATTGACTTAAAATCATTATCAAAAAGAAAAAGTAGAGGTCAAAAAAGCTCAGTGGACACAATGTGGAAGGAGGCACGGGAACTGACCTAGTCCGCTCTGCCCAAGGCAATGGAGAGGCCAGTCAGTTCATCCCAGGACATCAAAAGCCCCTGGGAAGAAGGAGGGTGTCCCATTCAAACCAGAGAACCATGTGAAGCCCTGGGCACAGAAGAACCACGTGAAGCCCTGGGCACTAGATCCCAAGACTGTCCCCACCTTGCCCAGAGCCCATAGCTCCTTCCTTTCTCGCCTCTTTCTCCTGACCTCCATGACCAGAGCCAGCAGTGAAAAGGCCCCTCACACAGGATGGGCACACACAGTTCAGTCCACACAGTCCACCCTGCATTGGGGACTCTGGCTTTCTGCCCCACTCACAGCTGCCAGCAGCCACACTCATGGTCACCTCTGCCTCCTCCCTCATCAGGTGGAAAACAGAAGACTATTATTGTCTGATGAAAGTCTCAGAGAAAATATGAGGTGGACAATTAAGTTCATGAAATTGTCCTAGAAAAAAATGCTACATACCTCATTGCTGAATGTCACTATGGTCACTGTCCAGGTGCTCCCCCTGGGAAGCTGTGCACTGATGCCAGTGCCTGGCCCACCTTCAAAGCAATTCTAGAGCCCTTTTTCTGGAATAGCCATCAGAGCTGTCATTATTGTATTACCCTTTATGTCCTGATGTCACCAAAATATCTTCCTGTCAATATTTTCTTTACCTTTGGGTAAAGAAAAAAGTCACTGCGGCTGATCAGGTGAGTAGGGAGGGTGTTCCAACTGTGTACTGGCTGAAAACTCCCTCTCAGACAGTGCTCATCACTGAGCTCCTCCATCAGTGAGCTCATCCACCATGTTTGCACATACTTTTCTCTTGCCAAATTTTCAGTTAAGATTTTTGGCCAGGCACAGTGGCTCGCGCCTGTAATCCTGGCACTTTGGGAAGCCCAGGTAGGTGGATTGCTTGAGCTCACAAGTTCAAGACCAACCCGACCAAAAGCAAGACCCTGTGTCTACTAAAAATAGAAAAACTGAGGCCAGAGGATCGCTTGAGCCCAAGAATTTGAGTTGCTGTGAGTTATGACACCCCAGCACTCTACCCAGGGCAACAGCTTGAGACTAAAAAAAAAAAACTTGACTATTTCTCTACCAATGTTTACTTGGTCCACTATGCCTCTCACAGACAGGCAGTGATTATGACTCACAATTGACAAGTGTTTGCAATGTTGTCATCAGTTCTACTCGTTACTGGCCATCTCAGCCTCTCCTCAGTAATGATGCTTCCCCTCACCTCAGAAAATGTTTAATCCATTTGTACACTATCAATTTCTTTATAGCATTATCCCCATAAACTTGGAATAAAAAGTCTCTGACTTCACTTCTACTCTTGCCACATTTAACACGAAATTTATGAATATTTATTCATTGCACTAATTCAAGTCCCAGCATTTTCAAGAAAGCACCCAAACCATGCACCAATAATGAACTCCACTCAGCAAGACACCACCACACCAATAATGAACCCCACCCAGCAGTGTTCTCCAACAGCAGGCAAATCCCAGAAAGGAATGCCCAGTGGCAGCTGTCCTCTGTCAACACCTGTGACTTACAGGGATCTTTGAAAGCTATTGCTACGAGAGCTCAGGAGCAGGAAACCGCACATCTTCAGATCAGTGAGGTGTGGTGTGTCTGAGATGAGTTAGTTTTGGTGACTTGCAGCAAAAATCCTCACTACGCTGGAAGAAGCACAGGGGAAAGTAATACACCCAGTTTGGGGTTGTTTTTCTCGTTGTTGTTGTTGTTTTAGTATTGTCATTATTTCTAAGTGTGCAGGTCAGCAGTATTAAGCACATTCACATTGTCGTGTGACCGTCACCACCATCCACTTCCAGAGTTTTTTCCTCTTGCAAAACTGAAACTCTGTACCCATTAAACAACCACTCCCTGCTCTCCTCTCCCAGGCCCCCCTCTCTCCTTTCTGTCTCTACAGATCTGATGGCTCCAGGAACCTCATATAAGGTATGATATTTGTCCTTCCGTGCCTACCTTATTTCACTTAGCATAATGTCTTACTTGCATCCATGCTGTAGTATGTGGCCAGATTTCCTTCCTTCCTAAGACTGAACAACACCCCACGGTGTGGACATACCACATTTTGTTTATCCATTCATTCGCTGCTGGACACTGGGATTCCTTCCACTCACCTCTGGGCTGATGTGAATAGCGCTGCTATGAACACAGGCGTGGGAATATTTCTTCAAGCCTCTACTTCAATTATCTTCAATATGTACCCAGAGATGGGATTGTTGGATCAGATAGTAACCCATTTTTAAGTTTTTGAGCACCTATCACACTGTTTTCCACAGCTCTTGCACCATTTTACATCCCCACAATAGTGCAGAAGGGTTCTACTTTTTCCACATCAGAGACTACATTATTTTCTCAGTTTTATAAACAGATCCTAATGTGTTTGAAGTGATATTTTGCTGTGTTTTTGATTTGCATTTTTCTGATGATTTAGTGAGATTGAACTTTTTATATTTATTTATATGTTTTTTGGCCATTTGTATTTCCACTTTGGAGAAATTTCTATGCAGGTCTTTTACCCATTTTTTTTTTTAAGAAAATTAACTTGCTCATTAATGGGGAATGGAAGGAAGGGCTGTCCAAGCCAGAAATAGGTTAGAGTGTCAGAAGCGCAGCCTGGATCTGGTTCTATATTCCTGACATCAATCCCTTGTCAGACACATGATCTGCGAATATTGCCTCCCACCCCAGAAGCTGCCTTTTCAGTCTACTGATGGTTTCTCTTGTGCTAAAGGTTTTGAATGTGATATAGTTCCATCGATCTATTTTTGCTTTTGATGCCTGCATTTTTGGTATCATATTGAAGAAGTCTTTGCCAAATTCGGTGTCATAAAGACTTTTTCCCTGTATTTCCTTCTTGCTTTTTTTTTTTTTTTTTTTTTTTAGAAAGAGTGTTACTAGGGAAACCGGGGTACCATGGCATCAGCCTAGCTCACAGCAACCCCAAACTCCAAAGTCCAATTTCATTCTTTTGAACATTGATATCCAGTTTTCTTAACACCATTTATTGATTTTCTCCTGCCCCACCGCATGCTTTGGCTCCCTTTTGGAATATCATTGGTTTCCTTTTGGCCAGTGTCACACTGTTTTGATTACTGTAGCTTTGTAATGTTTTCAAATCAGGAAGGGTGAGTTCACCTACTTTATTCATATTTTTCAAAATTATTTTGAGTATTCAGATTCCCTTGAAATTCTGTATGAATTTTAGAATGAATTTGTTTCTATTTCTGTAAAATAGGCCAGGGGGATTTTGATAGTACAGCCAGTTTCATGCATATCACGTTTGCAGCTCCTGTGGGATATCCAAGTCCATTAGATGATTGATACAGAACTCAGGGCACTGAGGACAGAACTGGTGAATTTACATAGCATTCCTGCCTCCCCAAGAAGCTTCATACGATTGGTGTCTTCCAAAATGGCAGCAGGGAAGCTAGTCACAAAAAAGAAGGAGCAGCTTCATTGTTGGTGCTGTCCTGCTAGCCACCTTCTCTGCCCCTCCACGGAGTTGCTGCCTAGTCATTTGGTCTGACTTTCCTCAAAGAGAAAGATAAGACTTTCCTAAAGTTGAGGGAAATAACACTCTGGAAGGCAAGGAGGAGGCTGATGCCCACCGGCTCCTTTCCTGTGGCCCAGGTGCACAGCCTAGTGCCCAGTGCAGCACGGCAAGGTAGCTCAGTGGCCGGGCAGCCCGGATGCCAGGCACGTCCCCAGTGCCACCTGGTCAGCACCACAGCCCACCACCATGTGCTTCTGTGTGGAATGAGGGAGAACAAAGACACAGAGCTACCCCATGAAGCCCTCCAGACCAGACAGGGAATTCAGGGGCACACACCATAGATTCATTCTCAGCAAATTCCAGGTGAAAATTTTTATTTTCTGCTGTACACACTTCAACTATTTCTAGACCGTATACCAAGCACTACAAAGAAATCACTATTTTAGGCCTCTTTTTCCCTCTTTTGAAATTGTAGGCCTCTCTCGGATACTGGAAGTTGGAGTCAAAAGGGTTCGGGAGATTATTTGAGAGGGCAGCTATGTTTATAAAGCTTAAGTGCCATAGGCTTTCTTGTTTTTACTTTATTTTCTGTCAACGTCTGTAAGGTAGTTAGTATTGGCTAAGGGGATCCATCTCCGTAGCTGGCTGCCATTACTCAGAGTGCTTTGCTTATTTAGTTCCCAGTCCCAGTGCCCACTCTGCCCCTACTGAGGCTGAAGATGTGGCTGAGAATCTGCACTGTAATGAGCTCCCCAGAGCATTCTTAAGTATATTATTATTATTATTATTTTGAGACAGAGTCTCACTTTATTGCCCTCGGTAGAGCACTGTGGCATCACAGCTCACAGCAACCTCAAACTCCTTGGGCTTTCAGCAATTCTCTTGATTTAGCCTCCCAAGTAGCTGGGACTACAGGCGCCCACCACAACCCCCAGCTATTTTTCTTTTGTTGTAGTTGTCATTGTGGTTTGACAGGCCTGGGCTGGGTTCAAACCCACCAGCTCTGGAATATGTGATTGGCACCCCAGCCACTGAGCTACAGGTGCCGAGCCTCTTAAGCATATTATTATAATAATATTTCAGAAACCAAACCAGAGCAGTGGAATATTTATTCATTCACACAGGAAGGCATTTTATAATTTTAGCATGCCAATTTTCCATTAGAGTCCTATATCCTTATTTCTGTTTAAACCTTTGTAATCTTTGGGTTTACTTTTTTAAAAATAATAATCATGAAGTTTATTATGCTACTCACTTTCTTTTTAATGTTGAATAAAATTCCCCAGCCCTATTTCAGATAACGAATCTCTTACTTGGGAAATACTTTATGCTAGCTGTTAAAATCATTAAGTTGATATCCTCGGTTTAATCTTTAAGGCTGACCAGGCAGCATTGAGTCACCATAATCTTCCAGGTCAGACAGGAAAAGAATTGACGTCGTTACAAATTACCACTGCGTAAGTGTCTCTGAGAAAATGGCAGCGTGGTGTGCAGGGTTGGGCAATAAGCAGTGGTGAGCAACGTCCCTGCAGGTGAGCGGGGGCCTGGCCCTGCCTGAGCTGCTGAGGACCCGTGACAAGCTTTCTCTGACCCAGCACACCTTAGTGAGTTATCAAGATGTTTCCTCTTTCCAGGAAGTCAACCAGCCTATGAGAAATGATCATTTGGCACAGACCGTGCTCAAGGGACACGTGCAGGGAGGAATGTTTCGTACAAAGGGGCTTCCACCTGGAGCCAGCATCACCAATCTGCAGCTAAAAACAGAGATGCACGAAAATAACACTTCAACTTCTCACCCCAAATGAGGAGGATGTTTTCCAGAAAACCACACATCATCTAAACAGCCTTGGATTTAGCCAGCTCCTTTCTCCAGCTTTTACTTTTTAAAAAAGGAAAAAAAAAAGTGGATCAGCTGACCTAGTGGATTTATCTGATCAAACTGCAGCGCCGCCCCAGAGAGTCACAGCACAAGTGTGGCCGGCGGTCTCGCTGGCTTGTTTCTGCCTTTCAGAAACAAACGAAATAGTTATTATTGGCCATTAATTTAACATCCTAAATTGATGTAACCACTTCCATGCCAGAAATTACTGTTAGTATTCAACTGACTTTCAAAGAGATAGACCAGAATAACCCAGTTCCAATCCCGCCTTCATTCTCTCTCCCTCCCTCTCTGTCTCCCACAGGCCTCTCCCGGCTTGAGTCAAAGGAGGAAAACTGGAGCCGATCATCTGAGGATGGAGAAGTAACAACCAGATCCATTAGCCTGGATTGCCCAGGGCCAGTGACCATGTATACAAGCAAAGCCAGGGACAGCTGTAACATAAAAAGGGTCAAGCATTAAAGACAAAGCAAATCTAAAGATAATTAATTTTTTTTTAAATCCCTGAAGGCTACTGGAGTGTTGAATCCACTGTCTGCTTCACTCCTGCCCCAGGGTGCTGCTCAGTGGACAGGACATCATTTGCCCATCAGCTCAGCCCGTCTCACATCTCACTGTTACAACCTCACATACTAGAGGTCTGCCCAGATGGATCCTCTCACAGAGGGGACTTGGTTAGAGACCACGAAACCGCCCCAGAACCTGGGGTGCAGCCAGGGAAGCCAAGGCCTGGAGAGAGGTACGGGGTACCCAGAGCAGTGGCACGTTTGCTGACCACGTGGATGTAGAGTGTCCTTTGTCACTACCAGCCTCCCATCCCTGCCCCCAGATCAACCCACTTCTCATGAACTTCCCCAGTCTGTTCCACTTCTAATATCCTATCTAAATGCCTACAGTAAAGACTATATCCCACTTAGGTCTTTAAAAAAATTTTTTTGTTTTTAATTATTGCAGGTACATAATAGGCATACATATATTTATGGGGTACTTGTAATGTCTTTGGTACAGGTATACAATGTATAATGATGAAATCAGGATCATTCAGGGATATCCAATTGTTACACAGTTATCATTTCTTTGTGTTAAGAATGTTCTAGTACCACCTTTTTAGTTATTTTTAAATATACGCTAAATTATTACACACAATATTCCTCCCCACAGAGACTTTCCTGAGCTATGTCTCTCCCAGGCGTGAGCCCTATCACAAACCCTGGCCCAGTTCTCTCTATCAGACCAGCAAAGACCCTCACTCTCGTGATTGTTTTTTAAGAGACAGATCTTGCTCTGTCACTCAGGCTGGTGCAACGATGGCTCACTTCTGCCTCAAACTCTTGGCCTCAAGGGATCCCACTGAGGCCTCCCAAAGTGTTGGGGTGACAGGAGTGAAGCACCATGGTTGTGACTTAAGGTCCCTTTCAGCCACTGATCCCCTGGGCTGAAGGTGCGGTGGCTCCTATTTGCCCTCCACCAACAGTGCTTGCCCACCCACACTTCCATGCTTATCCTAGGGTAGAAACACAGCAGTTGTCACTCCATCCCACGCTCCCAAGGGAGCGCACAGATTTGGGGGGAAGCCTCTATTTAGTCCCATTCTAAGTTTGCACGGAATGCACCTTCTGGCAAGTACTCAAAGGTGAATCTGTGCAGGAGAATGAGGGCTGTCCCCTAAATGTCACGTAGGTGGACTCCAACCTGCACCAGGCAGCTGGGGGGAGTCTGAGCACTGCCCAGGTATCCAGAAAGCTGGGGAGGGAAGCAGAGAGGGACGGGGCTCCACATGAGAATTCCAGAAGATCAGGGCTTTGGGACACCACTGGGCAACACCCAGTTCAAACACCCATCTCGGCAGCACTGGAAATGCTATGCAAACAGTCACGTTTCTGGGAGAGGAAGCCACAAAGTGCAAGTGTCGGATATTCAAGGATGTGACTGCTGAAATCCAGAATGTGGAAGACCCGTCACTCCTGTATGCAAAGTGGGTGTATCCATCCGTTCCTTTATTCTCCCGGTATTTACTGCACAGCTCACCAAGCACCCAGGCCTGGGCTCCATGCTGGCTGCAGCGGCATCTATGATTTACTCCCATCCTGTTCATGCTCCAGGGGTCTCACGTTGTGCCCACTCCAGGGACAGCAGGGAGCAGCTTCCTCAGTCTCTGCCATGCCCAGCCCATCAGCGCCGGGGATCTGGTCCTCAGCAGCCTGAAAGTCAGAAACCGCCACTCATTGCCAACACTGGGGACTTACTCATTACTGGATGAATGTGAAACAGGAGCTCTTGCTAGTGAAATTCAAGGCATTCAAGGCAGGAGAAATGGTGCAAAAGGTTCTCAGTTGGGGAAGTGGGAAACATTCTGGAGAGCAGCGACAGTGACTGTTGCACAGATATACTTAATACCTCTGTTGTGCACTTACAGAAATGGTTACAACGGGAAATTCTGTGTCATGTATATTTTGCTGCAATAAAAAATACTTTCTAAGGTTCAGACATGGCTCATGCTTGCATGAGCAGGGAATGACAGCGAGGCCTGTTGCCAGCATCCCCAGGACGGCCTGAGGCTCGGCCTGCACCTTGCGTTGCTGTAGGAGGATTTCCGACGGCTTCACACCAACTGGCAGATTCCACATCAGGCCTCTAGATCAGAGGCCAGCTAACCTTCGCAATGAGGGCAGAGAGCTCACATTTCAGGCTTTTCAGACCACGTAGTCTCTGATTTGAACACCAGCTCTGCCGCATGTCGCAAAAGCAGTCGCAGGTGACACCGAATGGAGGAGCATGGCTGTGCTCCTGCAACACCTCACCAAGACTTGGCCAGCGCTCAGCCTGCCGTCCCTGCTCCGCACCACTGGGATGTTCTGTCTCCGTGCAGCAATCTATGAGGCCACTGAGGCCCTTCCAGAGTGGGGCACAGCTGGGGTGGAAGCCCTCAGCCTCAGGCTTCCTGGCTGCACCAGCTTCTGCCCCAAAGAGGCAGGAGCTGAGCGAGGCCACATGAGCCCTCCTCGGCACTGAGAAGTAACAAAAGGCAAACCTCACAGAGGTACTGCCAGAGTGTGGGACATGGGACAGAACACAAACAAAACGTATAGGATTGCTCAAAGAATTGTAAAATAAGAACCGTGCTCGTGCTACAAAGGAAAGCTATTTGGGACTAGGAAAAAAAAAAAAAAGTAACCTACAGATTAGAACCCCTGGATGCAGAAACTGGTCTTTGACCCCTGCCGGTCTTCACCCAGCACTTCCCCAGCAGTGGGTGCAGCTCCAGAGGAAAGGACTTCAGGGAAGAATTGGATCAATTTAGGCTAGAGACCTGCTGGTTCTGTGGGGGCTAAGGGTGGGGGATACAGTGCTGTTTTTTTTTTCTTTTTCACCAGCCGTATAAAGGACTGACTGAATCTGCAGGATAATTCAATTACCTTTGTGATTATCAGCTGCCTCTTGGGCCCAAGGAGTCGGACGGAGGCTGGAACAGGGAGTTCTGCTAATCACGGAGCCGCCAAGTTCAGAACCAGATTCCAGACAGAATCTTTTCTCCCTTCCATAAGCCCTGGTCTCCCTGGTGGCTCCATCTCCCTGGGGCTGTCTCAGCACACACCCTGAGTGGCTGTGTAGCACGGAGGAAAGCAATCAACCTGAAAAATCAGATGAGCTGTCTTCAGACACGAGCTCCACAACTGATTCAATGGACACATCTATAAAAATTCCTCCTTGGCAAGGTTAATGGTACTGTTAGAATTAAATAGCATATTTGTAAGATGCCACTTTCTTTCCTGTAGTTTTCTTGGGCTTTTACTATGTTACAGGCCCTGCATATAAAGAGTAGTTGTTTGATGTGTTTGCCCTTTCACCTCTCACAGTTCTTCACGATGGGCTTATTATCCCCATATTACAGATGAGAAAATAGAGGTGCATGAGAGTTTAACTGAAATAAAGTTTTAGAGCATTGAGTACCTGGTAGGTATTTAATAAATTCTAACTACTGCTGTTTCCAGAAAAGGCCTAATTTCAAATATACTGTCTTCTTTTCCTCGTAAAAAGATATGTTGAGGGCAGTGGAAGCCTGGATTTCATGTTTCGTGGTATTTCTCTCCATATGTGTAAATGCTTGTCATTTATTTAATATCCTTATTTAAGACCTGCCATATACTTACATGCCTATCATAAATTTTAAATAAATAGCACACCTATATTTAAATGCTTGTCATGGCATTTCTCTGCATACAGTTGACTATTTTGCATTGCACATCAACTCTGCCGACACCCCGTATTTAAATCTTCTTTTCCTTCTCCCAGTGAAGTCTTATCCACCCTTCATGTAAGCCTTACACACCTTTTGGCTTTATTCTTAGGTGTTTTGTGAGTCTGTCACTGTTACCAGTGGATCTTTTTAATGATTTTTCTAATCAGTAATTGCTATTAGAGAGCAAAGCAGTAGTGTCGGTCTAGAGCCCACCCACCAGGCAGAACTTTTTAATTAATTCTACAAATCACACAGTTAGAATCTGCGGAGAAAACTTACCTCTCCTGTCTTTTCCTTAATGATTCTTTGGTAGATGTTTCTTATGTGGGTAGAACAGCTTCCCTGTATTTCCAAATCACTAAGGTTTTTGTTGTTTATTATTTGCACATTTGTTTCCATCAAACTGAACACTGAAATTTATCAAAAAAAAAACCAACATTTTTTTTTGAGACAGAATCCTACCCTGCCCTAGGTAGAAGGCCCTGGCATCAGCCTAGCTCACAGCAACCTCAAATTCTTGGGCTCAAGTGATCCTCTTGCCTCAGCCTCCCCAGTAGCTAGGACTACAGGAGCCTGCCACAATACCTCACTAGTTTTTCTATTTTTAGTAGAGACGAGTGTTGTTCTTGCTCAGAGCCAGCCTCGAACCCCTGAGCTCAAGCAATCCACCCACCTTGGCCTCCCAGAGTGCTGGGATTACAGGTGTGAGCCACCATGCCCAGCCATCAAATGCTTTGTTAGCAAACCTATTGAAATGACAGTGGTTTTTCCTTCTTCAACAGCATTTCTTCACGCTGTCTGGCCCTGACACGCTTAGGCCATGCCATGAGTTCTGTTACCCTGTTCCATGTTTATGTTTACTAGCATTTTGCTTGGAAATTTACTATCTGAGTGTGTAAATAACATTCCCCTGCAGGTTGATTTTTGTGTGCCCGCCTTCTCTTCTCGTGGCAGGACATGGTAGCCTTTCGACAGTCTTCCAGCAGCCTGTGTTCTCCATGCAGAACTCACAGGGTTATCTGCTCTTTTTGGATTAGGGGGATTCTGTCTATAAAAGCATGCCAGCTCCGTCTTTTGGGGGGGGCTGACATTTGATCACCACTTCAAGCTTTTTTTTTTTTTTTTTTTTTACAGTTTTTGGTCAGGGCTGGCTTTGAGCCTGCCACCTCCAGCATATGGGGCCAGTGCCCTACTCCCTTGAGCCACAGGCGCTGCCTAGGACCAAGCTTTTTACTTTTTTGTAAGTCAAAAGGATCTGGCTATTCCAGGTGATCACACATTTCATCTAGATTTTCAAATTTATAGACATAAAATTTTGCATACTATGAGGTATATATTGTCCTTGTTCCCTAGGACTGCCATTTTAAAAATATCACAAACTGAGTGGCTTAAAACAACAGAAATTCTGGGCAGCGCCCATGGCTTAGTGAGTAGGGTGCCAGCCCCATATACCGAGGGTGGTGGGTTCAAACCTGGCCCTGGCCAAACTGCAACAAAAATAGCCAGGCATTGTGGTGGGTGCCTGTAGTCCCAGCTACTTGGGAGGCTGAGGCAGGAGAATCCCCTAAGCCCAGGAGTTGGAGGTTGCTGTGAGCTGTGATACCATAGCACTCTACTGAGGGTTAATAAGTGAAACTCTGTCTAAAAAAACCCCAGAAATTCAATCCCTCAGTGTTCTAGAGGCTAGAAGTCCAAAGTCAGGGTCCTTGGAGGCTCTGAAGGAAAATCTCTAGCTTCTGTTGCTTGGGGGCAATCCCTGGTGTTCCTTGCCTTATGGACTTATGGATAGAGTCAGATGTAAGGACCCACCCCAATAGAGCCGAGTGCCCAAATGGACCAACCCCACCCTTCTGAAGGATGTCTCACCTAGGCAAGGTGAATGTGCCAAACCACCGCCCTCTGACCTTTAAAACCCCTGTTCATCTTAACCTACGTGCTAACTTCGTTCTGGAACTTGGCTCAGCCTCACCAGGATGGAAATAAAGGCTGCTGTTGCCCACACAGAACCTGGATTCCATTTTCTTTTTGTTTCACATCTCAGAATAATTTTTATTTTCGGTCTTAGACCTCTCACTTATCGCTTCCATCTCTGTATTCATCTTCACACGGCCATCTATGTGTGTAGCTCCAAATTTCTCCTCGTTTTTGTTTTTGAGACAGAGTCTCATTCTGTGCCCTGGTCTGAGTGCTGTGGCATTATAGGTCACACTCACACTCTTGGGCCCAAGTGATCCTCTCGCCTAAGCCTCCCGAGTAGCTAGGACTACAGGTGCCTGCCACTACACCCAGCTAGTTTTTATATTTTTAGTAGAGACAGGGTTCCACTCTCGCTCAGGCTGGTCTTGAACTTCTGAGCTAAGGTGATCCACCTATTTTGGATCCTAGAGTGCTGGGATTACAGACCCAAATTTCTCCTTTTAAGGATGTAAATCACATTGGATTTACTCAAATCCAATAAAACCTCATTTTAACTTGATTACATCTGCAAAGACCCTATTTCTAAAATAAGGTCACACTCAGAGGTTCCAGGCAGAATTAAATTTGGGGGGATACCCCTCAACCTAGTGCACTTATATTTTAAATAATTGTATCATTCCTTCACAATCTGTATTTACGCCCCCCTTTTTATTTCTATTGCTGTTTTCTAGTGCCTTCTCTCATTTTCTTCTTAATCAAAATTGCCAAATATTTATATTCTTTTTAAACTTGTATGTCCATCTCCTTTTTTATCCTTTATTCATTAACTTCCACTTATGGCTTTAACAATTCCTCCTTTCTATTTGTCTGCTTTATTTTGTTATTTTTTTTTCTAGACTGTTTGCTTATTCAAAATGTTTATTATTTTCCAATTGAATTTGAGACCAAAAAAAAAAAATCTTCTGGGAACTGTTTTGGCTGGATTTTAATATGTAAAGCACTCATTATTTATTGTTCATTTGAAAACTATGTGAATTTCATTTTTTAAACTTCTTCCTTACCTCAGCGCCTGTAGCTCAGTGGCTAGGGTGCCAGCCACATACACCAGGGCTAGCGGGTTTGAACCCGGCCCGGGCCTGCCAAACAACAATGACAACTACAACGAGAAAATAGCCAGGGCTTGTGGCACCCAGCTACTCAGGAGGCTGAGGCAAGAGAATTGCCTAAGCCCAAGAGCTGGAGGTTGCTGTGAGCTGTGATGCCATAGCTCTCTACTGAGGGTGATGTAGTGAGACTCTGTCTTAAAAAAAAAAAAAAAGAGTAAGTTAGGAGTACATTTTAAAATTTCCTAGTGCCTGGATTTTTCTTTCTTTCTCCGCCCTTTCTTTTGTTGTTCATTTCTAACTTTATTCTACTGTTGAATGACTGTGACCTACATGACTTCTGTGCTGGGGACGGACCGCTCTCCATGTACTCTACGTCCAGTACATCAAGCATGTTAATTATGCCGTTCTGGTCCTCCATGATCTTAATTTGTTTTTGTCTGACTAATTTGCCTATTAAGAGATATGTCAGTTTCTCACAATAATTAGACCTCTGCCCATTTTCTTCAGACCCCTAACCATTTTTTGCTTTTTATTTTCCAAATTTGTGACTAGTCACGTAAAGACCCATGACACTTTAGTGTTGTTGGTCAACTGTTGCTTAGATCAGCATCGTAGGAGGCCCTGGTGCCTGGATGAGTGCTGGCGTGGGCCGGGCCAGAACCACGACTGTGCCCTCTGCTGCCACCTGCTCGGTGGCAGCTCCTTCACTCACAGGCATCAGTAGCAGCATTTCTGAAGCCGAGATCCTGGTGGTCATCACCCCCTGGGGTGGCTGGGAGAGTAAATGTCATAACACATGGCAGGCTGAGACTGGCCTCTGAAGCTAAGTTCTCCAGGATGGTGATGATGTAGACAATGATGAAAGTGCTGATGAAAAAATGCCATCGTGTGCTCGCTTCGGCAGCACATATACTAAAATTGGAACGATACAGAGAAGATTAGCATATTAGGATGACTGCAGATCTCTCAACTGAAACCTTTCAGGCTAGAAGAGGATGGTCATCAAATTTTAATCTCCTAAAACAAAATAACTTTCAACCCAGGATCCTGTATCCAGCTAAACTGAGTTTCATCTATGA
>CAUYTI010101674.1:0-12154 GCA_963575145.1 Galago senegalensis | reverse complement strand
GCAGATCTGGGCCTTTTGCTTAGAAACTTTATAGTCACATACCTCTAGATGTCGCAATAGGCAGCCTGTGCCTTGAGCACAGCCCTGGGGGGGTTATCTTTCACCCAGCCCCACAGCCACCGCTAGGCCAGTTCGGGAGTCAGTCCTTCCTTTGGCTGAGTCACAAACAACCTCCACTCCTCCTCCTGAGGCATGGTCAAGGCTGACAGCAGGCCTGGTTTGGGCAGTTGTAGCTGCATATTTCCTTGTGGCCTCTCTGACAGGATTTTTCACACTTCCTTACCTCTGGGGACACTCATTCTTCCAATGCCCTCTTGGCCAGTTGCACACTGATTCCTTCACAAGGGGGCTGCCTTTTACCCTAGATCCCCTACTTCTTTGCACTCCTTGACCTTGTCCTCTTTAAAAGGGAAGAGGTCCTCCCCTTGTGCCTTTCAGAGCTGTGGCTATGAGATTGGCCCTTTGCTTCATGAGCCTGTCTTCCTCTCTATGGCTCACTGTGTCCTGACTCACAAAGACCTTTTGTGCTATTTCGAGGAGTTGTGAGGTATTCATACCTGCAAACCCCTCCTGCTTCTGCAGTTTTCACCATATATTCTCAGCACTTTGGCTAACTAGGGCCATATTAACCATCCTCTGATTCTCAGGGCTCTCAGGGTCAAAGGGAGTGTACATCTGAAATGCTTCACATAACCTTTCATAAAACTGGCCTGGACTCTCAGTCTTTCCTTGGAGGACCTCATTTACTCGAGCCAAATTGGTAGTTTTCTGTGTCCCTTTCTCAGCCTCTGCCAGAATGCCTCTCGGTACCAGATATGCCAATATCTTCAGCACCACTACTCTAGGTTGGGTGGAAAGCACTTTCACCTCCTGTCCCTGTGGTACTAGCAGTGTAGCAACCTGCCCTCTCAACCAAAGTGGTGGGTTCACTACCTGGCTGTAGCCAGGTATCTATATGTGGAAACTGCTCAGTGTGACCCCCCTTTCCAGTAACTTTGTGCCATACCTCAGACACTAGGGATCTCTCTAAACTTCCCTCCAACAGCCATCCAATCCCAAAGGGGACCATTCCTGGTCACAAAGACTCCTTAGCTTTTTTGGCAACATAGTCACCCCATACTCACCCCATAGTCACCTACATATCCCTTCTGAATGTTTTTCAACATAGTAGCTAATGGTGTGGGCTTCCCTTGCTTGTTCCCCATTTCTACCCAAGGTCTCCCTTTTGAGACCTACACTCACATCACACTCTTTGGCCAGTCTCTTAGTCTCATTTAACAGTTCAATTTAATAAAACAGTTATGACTCATTTTATGAGTTGACAGTACAGACAAGGCTGGGATCTAATACAGGTGGGCCACAGCCTCTTTTTTTCCTTTGAATTATTTTTCTCTCTCTTCAATTTCTCTCTTTATTAAAGACAAATTACAGCAGAACTAACTCAGTTGCCAAAATAAACTATACCTTCAGTATACTGATTATTTGCATAAATCACAGTAAGAATTATCATTAGCCTTCTAGACTCTTTGGCTTTGCTGGTACCTTTTATCAGGAATTTTTCAGGCTGGACTTTCTCAAAAGCCTTTCATGAGCCCAGATTTCATCTGTGCCATTCAATACCTGTATGCATTGGGTAAATGCCTCTTCTCTTGAGGTCGCCAAGCACCTTTCAATTCCCAGACCCATCAGCAAGTGACCTTCATTACTTACCACAGATCATGAAAGGTTACTGATGGATATCTGGCCAGTTTTTCTTTTTCTTTTCTTTTCTTTTTTTTTTTTTAATAAATGATAGCTGTGTACATTAATGCAATCATGGGGTACAGTGTGGTGTTTTCATATACAATTTGAAATATTTTCATCAAACTGGTTAACATAGCCTTTATGTCATTTTCCTAGTTATTGTGTTAAGACATTCATATTCTTCAAGTCCTTTGCTGACCTTGCAATGGGATCACTTGTTTTTTTTTGTTTGTTTGTTTTGTTTTTTCTTTTTGCTAATGCATTTGAGTACTCTATGGATTCTGGTTATTAAACCTTTGTCGGAGACATAGCCTGCAAATATTTTCTCCCACTCTGAGTGCTGTCTACACGCTTTACTTACTGTGTTCTTGGCTGTGCAGAAGCTCTTTAGTTTGAGTAGGTCCCAATAGTGTATGTTTGATATTGCTTCAATTGCCCGTGGGGTCCGTCTCATAAAAAATTCACCCAGGCCGATTTCTTCAAGTGTTTTCCCTGGACTTTCTTCTAGTATTTTTATGGTTTCATGTCTTAAGTTTAAGTCCTTAATCTAGCGAGAATCTATCTTAGTTAATGGTGAAAGGTGTGGATCCAGTTTCAGTCTTCTACAGGTTGCCAGCCAATTCGCCCAGCACCATTTGTTAAATAGGGAATCTTCCCTACTCAATGTTTTTAATTGGCTTGTCAAAGATCAGGTAACCGTAGGTAGCTGGATTTATCTGTTGGCTTTCTATTCTGTTCCAGACATCTACCTTTCTGTTTTTGTGCCAATACCATGCTGTTTTAATCACTATCAATTTATAGTACAGTCCAAGTTCTGGTAGCATGATTCCTCCTGCTTTGTTTTTATTCCTGAGTAATGTCTTGGCTATTGGAGGTTTTTCCTGATTCCATATAAAATGAAATATTATTTTCTCAAGATCTTTAAAGATGACAGTGGGACTTAATGGGGATTGCATTAAAATTGTATATTGCTTTGGGTAGTATGAACATTTTAACAATGTTGATTCTTCCTAGCCATGAGCATGGTATATTTTTCCATTTGTTAACATTTTTGGCTTTTTCTTTTCTTAGAGTTTCGTAGTTCTCTTTATAGAGATCTTTCACATCCTTTGTTAAGTATACTCCCAAATATTTCATCTTCTTTGGCACTACCTTAAATGGGATAGAGTTCTTGACTATTTTTTCAGGTTGGCTGCTGTTGGTATATATAAAGGCTACAGATTTATGAGTATTGATTTTGTAACCTGAGATGCTACTGTACTCCTTGATCACTTCTAAGAGTTTAGTAGTAGAATCTGTTATTTTCCTCATGTACAATCATATCATCTTTGAAGAGTGCAAGTTTAATCTCTTCTGACCCTATATGGATACCCTTGATTGCTTTTTCTTCCATGATTGCAATGGCTAAAATTTCCATTACAATGTTAAATAGCAATGGAGAGAATGGGCAACCTTGCCTGGTTCCTGATCTGAGTGGAAATGATTTCAATTTAACTCCATCCAATACAATATTGGCTGTAGGTTTCCTGTAGATGGCCTCTATCTGTTTAAGATATGTCCCTTTCATGCCAATTTTCTTAAGTGTTCTGATCATGAAGGTATGCTGGATATTATCAAAAGCTTTTTCTGCATCAATTGAGAGAATCATATGGTCTATGTTTTTTAATTTGCTTATGTGATGAATTACATTTATAGATTTGCCTATGTTGACCCATCCTTGAGATCCTGGGATAAATCCCACTTGGTCGTGGTGTATGATTTTTTTGATGTGTTGCTGGATTCTGTCTGTTAGGATCTTGTCGAATATTTTTACATCAATACTCATTAGTGATATTGGTCTATAATTTTCTTTTCTTGTTGAGTCTTTTCCTGGTTTTGGAATCAAGGTGATGTTTGCTTCATGGAATGTGTTTAATAGTATTCCATTTTTTTTCTATATTTTGGAAGAGGTTGAGTAATATAGGTACTAGTTCCTCTTTAAAGATTTGGTAGAATTCTGTCATGATGCCATCTGGTCCTGGACTTTTCTTTTTAGGGAGATTTTGTGTAGCTGATGCTATTTAAAACTTGATATAGGTCTGTTCAACATTTTCACTTCATTCTAGCTAAGTTTTGGGAGATGGCGTGCCTCCAAGTATTGGTTGATTTCTTTCAAATTTTCGTATTTCTGGGAATAAAGTTTCTTGTAATATTCATTAAGGATTTTTTTAATTTCTAAGGGATCTGTTGTTATTTCATCTTTACCCTTTCTGAGTGATGAGGTTAGAGATTTTACTCTTTTTTTCTTGGTTAGGTTGACCAAAGGTTTATCTATTTTATTAACCTTTTCAAAAAAATCACCTTTTTGACTTATTGATCTGTTCTATAATCCTTTTATTTTCTATTTCACTTAATTCTGCTCTAATTTTTGTTATTTATTTTCTTCTGCTAGATTTGGGGTTGGGATGTTCTTCCCTTTCCAGTTGCTTAAGATGTCCCATTAAGTTGTTAATTTCCTCTCTTTCTGTTCTCTTGAGGAAGGCTTGCAGTGCTATAAATTTCCCTCTTAGGACTGCCTTTGCAGTATCCCAGAGGTTCTGACAACTTGCATCTTCATTATCATTTTGTTTTAAAATTTGGTAATTTCCTTCTTGATCTTGTCTTCAACCCATCTTTCATTCAGCATAAGGTTATTTAGCTGCCATGTTTTTGTATGAGACTGCAAATTCCTGTTGTTACTGAGTTCAAATTTTATTCCATGATGGTCTGACAAGATGCACGGAATAATTTCTATTCTTTTAAATTTTCTTAGGTTAGACTTATGGCCTAAGATGTGATCAATTTTGGAGTATGTTCCACGTACTGATGAGAAAAATGTGTATTCAGTTTTGTTAGGATGAAATGTTCTGTAGATGTCTGTTAGGTCCAAAAGTTGAATAATTATATTTAAATTTTAAATTTCTTGGCTAAGCTTCTTATTGGAGGATCTATCCGACACTGTCAAAGGGGTGTTAAAATCTCCAACTATGATGGAACTGTGAGAGATCAAGTTGCTCATGCCTGTTAGAGTATTTCTTATAAAATTGAGGTGCATTCTGATTGTGTGCATAGATATTGATAACTGAATTCTCATCATATTGAGTATTACCCTTAACAAATAAAAAGTGGCCATCCTTATCCTTGCTTATTTTTGTTGGTTTAAAACCCTAATGAATCATGTGAGTAAAATTGGAACACCTGCTTTTTTCTGCTTTCCATTTGCCTGGAATATAGATGACTATCCCTTCATCCTGAGTCTATATATATCTTTTAAAGTAAGATGTGATTCTTGAATACAACAGATGTCTGGTCTGAGTTTCTGTATCCAATCAGCCAATCTGTGCCTCTTTAAAGGACAATTTAAGCCATTCCCATTGATTGAAATTATTGATAAACCTTGTAAAATTTTGGTCCTCAAAAGTCCAGTAGACATTTTTAATCCTTTTACCACTGTGGAAGTTGGAATTTGATCAAACATTTCCAGGTGAGTTTACTTTTGTGGAGGATTGCACTGGTCATTGTGAAGGATAGCTTTGAGAATTTCCTGCAGAGCTGATTTAGTTATGGCAAATTTCTTCAACATGTGAATGTCGTTAAAGTATTTAATTTTTCCTTAATAGATGAAACTCAGTTTAGCTGGATACAGGATCCTAGGTTGGAAGTTATTTTGTTTTAAGAGATTAAAAGTCACTGACCATCCTCTTATAGCCTGAAAGGTTTCAGCAGGGAGATCTGCAGTCATTCTAATACTTTTCCCCTTGTAGGTTATGGTTTTCTTGTGTCTAACTGCTTTTAGAATTTTCTCTCTCATCTTAACTTTGGTGAAGTTAATTATGACGTGGGGATGTCTTGTTTGCGTTGAGTCATGCTGAGGTTCTGAAACTATCTGCTATCTGAATTTCAGAATCTCTTGGCATGTCTCAAAAGTTCTCTTTCATAATTTCATGAAGAAGAGCCACTGTGTTTTGTGAAGCAATTTTGTCACCTTCAGGGATTCCTATAAGGCAAATATAGTTTTCTTCGAATTATCCCAGAGCTTTCTTAGAGAAAGATGTTTTTGTTTTCCATTTCTTATCATCTTTCAGATTTGTTAAAAAGCTTTGTCTTCAATGTCAGATCCTTTCTTCAGCCTGTTCCACCCTGTTACAGAGGGATTCTACCATATTTTTCAGATTTTTGAGGGCTACAAACTCTTGTTCAATGTTTCAAAATCGTTGATCATTTTACCTTTGAAATCATTGAATTCTTGAGACATCTTTTGAATAATTTCTTGAGACATCTTTTGAATAATTTCTTGAAGTTCTAGCTCTTCTCTTTCTTCCATTCTGTTAATCTTATTTGCTATCCAAATTCTGAACACAATTTCTGACATCTCAGCCATCTGTTCATGGGTGAGATCTTCAGATGCATCTTGCACATCCTTCCTTGGGTGGGGGGGTTGATCTTCTCTGGTTATTGGTATTGCTGGAGTTTTTCCGCTGATTCCACCCCATGCTGGATTTACTCCGTTTGGCTTCGTGAACAGGTAAGAGGAAGTTGGGTTGGTGGCTCCAGGAGTAGTATTTTACTAGCGCTTTTGGTCAAAGGCTGGGACTGGTCCCTGAACCTTTGTCCCTAGAGCTTTTCCAAGGACATGTATAGTGCTATGGTCTGAGAGTCTGGGGATCTGCTTGTTGTGGGGCTGAGTGTCTCTATCTTGTTGTTGGCTGGTCTCTGTTCTTCCTTAGAAAATCAATTACTCTAAGTTAAAGTCTCAGCTGTGGAGAAATATCAGCAATTAAGTCACCCCGCCCCTCGCAGGCGATGGCTGGGAAAGGAAAACTACACCTTCCCACAGCCACATCCCCAGGGTACCGCTTTGGATAGTTCTTGGGTGATTGGCCTAGTTCAAGAGATCTAAATCAAGTATCCCAGTCAGCACTGGTCTCAAGTGGGGGAGTTCAAAAGGTCTCTGGCATCTATATAGCAGTGGTCTTCTGGCAGCTCAGATATGACTTGCTCTGGTGCTCTGTGGGGTCAAAAGGACCTACCCAGCAAATAAATTAATCTAGGAAGGTTGATGCCTCTTTCCCCACCTTTCACCTTTGTCACACCCAATCACTGGAGACCCCTCAGGGCTGTGACCCAGTTGCCCAATAAGCTAGTGTGGCAGGGCTTTGTGTCTGCCGGAGTCAAAATAGAGTCAATGCAAACCTCTACTTGTTACTGCTCTTTGTCCCCAGGCAGCAAAGGGAGCTGAAACCTGTCTGTCTCAGGCACTCAATGATAGCTGGAGAATGTTCCACTTGAAGTCAATTTAGGCCTGAGAAAATCCAGAGAGCACCAGAAATTCTCCCTGGTTACCAGTTAATTTGCCCAGTTCAAGAGATCCAAACCTATTGACCCGATCAGTACCCACTCTCTAGCTGGAAAGCTCACAAAGTCTCCAGCAACTAGATAGTAGGAATTTACTGGTAGCTCAAGTGTGGCTCACTATGATGTTCTGAGGAGTCAGAAAGGCCTGTTCAGTAGATGATTTGGAGTAAGGAAGCTGATGTCTCTTTCCCCTTCTTGCTTGCCCTTCACCACTGGACTCTGGTAATCCCACCACCAGTCTCTGTTAACCCAGACTCTATGGCCCAGTCCTGTCCAGTAAGTGAGTGTGTCAGGATTTTGTGCCTGCCAGAGTCCAAGTAAAGAGTCAATGCCTTCTCCACTTGGTGACCATCCTTTGTTGCCAGTCAACAGAGGGAGCTGAAGCCTATCTGCCTCAGGCACTCAATGGCAGCTGGAGAATATTCCACCTGGGCTCAATCTAAACCTGGAATTTGTTTTCTGGAAGTCATGGCTTGCCTTGGTGGTGAAGAGATGCTCTATCTCTTCTCTCAGCTTGGCTCTCCTCCTTCAGCTTTGTTGGATTCTTTTTGGTGGTTTTCTCTCCCCCTGAACTGGAGTTTATGTTGAAAACTAGTTCCAGTAAGCCGTCATCCCCTGTTCCTCCATATTCTTATTGAATGTGAAAATTGGAGTTAGAGAAAATAGCCAACCCGATGATTTAGCAAAGTACAAAACACATTGAAACCAAGCGAACAAATAAACAGACAAAAATGCTACCAGACACACAAGCACACAGATGCTCAGACAATCAGAAACAAGTAAACAGACAAAAAACAGAACAAAACAAAACAAAAGACAAACAAAAAAATAAATAAATAACAACCACAAAAATGGTAATCATAAAATGATAAAAAACAAAAAACAAAACAAAAAAACCAGAAAAACAACAAGAATATTAGTCAGATGTAAGCACTCTCTGCAACCATAAAAAGTAGAGGAAGAGAGAAGAAAAAAGGAAGAATAATATTAACAATAAAAAGAAAACAAAACAAAAAAAAATAAAAAGACTTAACAGTAACGCCTACAAAAAAAGGATTAAAAAAAAAGAAGGGGGCACCACCAAGAAAAACATTATTCTTATGAATATATACAAACCACTTTATATATGAGGCTGGGATTCAACTTTAGTGGGAATATGTTTATGTTGCAATATACTTTCTAGACAGCAGGTGGCGCTGTGAGTGGTTCCCAGGCTAAACCAAAAAAAGGAATCTTTGCTGGCAGGTTGCACAAATTCTCCCTACAACAGTTCCTGTAGAATGTGGCGTGTTCTGAACCAGCTTCAGATGCAGGATGACTGGCTATAGGTGAGATTGAGCTCTCCACACTCCTGGAAGAGGTGCTATGGAGACGCCATTTTTGAAGTTTTACAATATGTCTGGTTCCTGGCTGGCAGCCCAGCCTTGGCTGTCCTTTTTCAGGTGGCACTCTTATCTGTCCTCCAAACTCGTCACAGGAGTCCACACTTCACCAGTTTTTCCACTCAACTCATAGTTTTCCCTCAAACTGAAAATTGTTATGTTCCATGGGGAAATGGCTGGTTGCTGCTTATGCCAGCCACTTTAGCACCATGGCACAGAGTTTTCAGTCCGTTTCTGTGGGTGAGGGATTGGTTACCTCTGATTCCCACAGATTCACCTTTGCACACAAAAGACTTTTCAGAGTCTGTAGGAAAGGGGTTGATTGCCCCTCTCGTTTGCCACTTCAGTGCAGCACCACAAAGACTTCTAAAATTACAAAATGAATCGGTTCCTAAGCAGAATCCTTTCCCCTCAAATTTCTATCTGGTTTCCTGGACCCCCAATGCTCCAAACCTGGTCCAATTGGCTCCCCTTTCTGGTCACCCTATTCCACTCGGGAGTCCACACCTCACCACACTCTCTGCAAAACACCAAACTTCCCACGAATTGGGTATAGAAGTCTATCGTTGGGGAGGGATTGGTTAGTTCTGTCTCAGGCCTCTGGCCACCAGCCACAGCTGGTACCGCTTCAGCTTCTGTGCCAAGTTTTTCCTGGCAGATACCGCGGTTCTGGGTTACACTTCCAATCCAGCAATTCACCTCTTTGCTGCACACCCTGCATTGCTTGTCTGTGCCAGCACTCCACTCAGGGAAAGAACCAGCCCTCCCACTCTCACCTGAAACTGTGAGGAGAGTTGACTCAGTGATGTATCCTCCTCCACCCCCTTCACCCCAGCCAGTTTTTCAAAGGGCATTCTTTATTGGCCTTATAAAGTAAACCTTAATTCCTTAATGCAGTCTGGAAACCTCTGGAAATACTATTCCAGCCAAAGCCTTGGTAAAATACCAGTGCCTTCATCATGTCCTATAGAATAAAACAGATTCTTATTGCACTTATGCAAATAACTGTACTGTCGGAAATCAAGAATACTTACAAATGGCTTTCAAATTGCAGAGAAACCAAGGAGAGAGAAAAATACCTGTTTCAAACTCTGCTCATAAGGGCATACATTGCTTGAAAAGCTACAAATAGCTTAAAAGACATTACTTTCTTGACTTCTGGAAAACAGAACACAGAAAGAACCAACAAAATTTCAAACAAAAAGTCATAAAAAACTAGCCTAGTTTCACATAACTGATTTCTGTTGTTTGAAGTCAGGTTAGCAATACTCAAAGAAATGTTAACTTTCCAATGAAAGTTCTAAAACTCTACTTTTAGCCCAAAGGTACTCAATTTCCAAAGATGTCAGGAATTCAAATTTGAGAGAATTCATCAGCCTCTCTTAATATTTCTTTTCCTTTTGGACTCAGCCAGTTACATAAAAAAGCACTTTCTTTTTTAGATGAATTAAAATTATTACTGACAATATATGTTAGGACAGACCAATGCCTTACACTTTAAGACAGACCAATGTCTTACACGTTAGGACAGACCAATGCTTTATAATAATGAACATATATCTATCTATCTATCTATCTATATATATATATCCATAACCCATATAAAATTATTTACCATTTCATATTTGACAATGTTTCCTATATATTTTTAATAAATCAAATAAGTTCAATTTTTCTATGCCTTTCAGTGTTCTTAATTTTTCAAAAAGACCAAATTTAGAGTTGTACTTTTTGTTTTCTGGACTGAGTTTAAACCCGCCAACCTTGGTGCATGTGGTCAGCACTGCAACCACTGCACTATGGGCACCAAGCCCCAAATTTAGAGTTTTGATTTTGGAAGGCCTAAAACATTGGTTCGAATAAGATTACATGTCAAAAGATTTTAAAGGAAATACATAGTCAACTGGATCACATGTAAATTCTTTCACAAATTCCCTTCTCATTTAACCTGCACAGACAATCTATAAACATTCTAAACCTTCTTTAACTTTTGCCCTTTCACTTTCTTATACAACCATTCTTTTTCAAGACAAAATTTATCACACAAGATTCTTTCTTTACACTAAGCCATTCTCCCTTCTGTCTAATTTCTCTTACTTTCAAAAACTCACTTCCTACAAAACAGAATCTCAGTTCACTATGAAGTCACCCATTCAGTTGGCCAAACTGATAATTATAAGGTTTAAAAAGCAAGAATCTTATCCTTTGACAAAGACTCAGTTTCCCCAACAATTTAAACAACCAAATTATTACATTTTACAAGTGAGAGACATTTTATGAGATATAACATTGATACAGGATTTTCCCACTCAGGGCTGGACAGGGAACCCCCATTTTTCAGGCTCAGGTGAGCTCAGATATCAGACTCCCATCTCCAGGCACAAACTCTCTGAGCCCTAGCCAGGTCATTATCAAAGCAGCCTAAAACCTTTTGGATGGCTCCACCCAGACTAAGGAGCACACATCCTAATCCTCCCCCCAGACAAAAACTACTGCAAAGACCTAATAACCTTGCCCAAGGTGAGGAGCTGCATTCATTGATTGGCTAGAATACCCATTCAGTTTGTACAGGTATTTTTCCATCTACCAAATCCTGGCCAAAACATCTCTCAGGGCCAAATATTGACCCCTAGACAAAGGACGCATGCAGGAAACCTCTGAACTAGGCCTCCTCCCCCCACCCAGAGGCTGTTCACCCTGGAGACCTATTGCTGATATGGATACAATCCCATTCCCCAAGAAATTTACACTCTCTTCCCCAGATTTTCAAGGGCCATCCAGAGCTCACAAGACTGCATGAACTGCCACAATTTTCAAGGCACGGCCCCTCTGCCAATGGCTCTGTCAGTCTCTACTCCATCTGCATGCCCCTCAGTCCAACAAAATCCCATTTTATCACTGATCTGTGGCCAGTGGGCTCAATTTTCAAATTCCTGAGACCAAAGACTCACTGAAGAAATTCCAGTAACAAAACTATAAAATCCTTTCTAATGTCTTTTCATTTTCCTCTGAGATGGACATAACCATGTAGTCACCGCTAAAGACAGAAAGCAGGAAACCTGGAACTTCCATTTTCTCTCTGAATAGCCAGGGGGCAAAGTTGGAGCAGGGAAGAAGGGGACACTCACACATTTGTTTCACCCTATTAAGGTGGGGGGGACAAAACCCCCACCTATTGTTACCCATCTCAGTCATTCTCCAAGCACTCACATGCACACAATTCCAATCCATTCATTAACCTGGGCAGCCTCGATTTCCCACTTGAGCTGCCACTTAGCCATAGGAGGCAAACTAACACTCCCTTAGGCCCTGTGACAGGAGATCCAACTCCACTCTCAGATTTCTCTTACTCACGTCACTTCCACACACTCTCACACACCTTTCAACAGACCTGTCGGCAATCTAACATCCAAGGGGTTGATCAGACTCCCTCTTCCACTGAAACTGTAGTGAGCCCCAAATGGATCCTACCTTGCCTGAGACAAGTACCTGTTCCTGTATGGCAGTTCCTCCCATGTTTGACTCCTTGAAGACCCGCCGATGGGGTCCTTTCTCAGCCCAGTCGAGGCATCCACACAGGGAGGCCTACTTGCCAGCCTGGCAAGCTCAGTGGCTCACATCAACCAGGCCAATCAGGGGCCCCCAAGTCTGTTTCC
>CAUYTI010101671.1:0-14878 GCA_963575145.1 Galago senegalensis | reverse complement strand
GTAGAGTGCTGTGGTGTCACAGTTCACAACTGTTCTCCAACTCCCAGGCTCAAGCGAGTCTCCTGCCTCTGCCTCCCAAGTAGCTGGGACCACAGGTGCCAGCCACAGTGCCTGGCTATGTTTTTTTGTTGCAGTCATCATTGTTGTTTGGCGAGTCCAGGCTGGATTCAAACCCGCCACATTAGATGTATGTGGCTGGCACCTTAGCCACTTGAGCCACAGGCACTGAGCCCTTTTTCAAAAAATAATATTTCACTAAGACTAATGAGGTAGAAGTCACAAAAATCATCACCTCCTCATTTCTAGTCATCCTCTTCCCATTTTTTTACTTAAACTTTCCTCCCCACAATGCAATCTAGGCCCTATGAATCTGGTCTCAATCTACTTATCCAGTTTCATACCTTGCATCCTCTGACTGGCATTCCTGGCTGAAACCACAACACACTGTACATTCATACCAAAAGTGGATGTGTCTTTCTCCAGCCACTAGACCTTTGCTCATGCATACTACATACCTGAAAGTCTCCTGTCCTCCCTGGGTCCTAAGCATTTCCCTTTTTTCAAACCCAGCAGTATTTTTGGAAACATAGCTGTTTTGTTAGCCATGTCAAGACACCCTTGAGGCTAGGAACATGTCCTTATGTCTATCATTCTTTCCATAGGGTCTTGTCAACGTGAGGTCTTTTTGATTTTACAAAATATTGTTACCAAGAATAAATAAACATTAAAACAAACAACAAGAAAAAAACCTGTTTCTTTCTTTTGTTTTTTTTTTTTTAATGGCATTTTGTAGGCTGTAGCAAGTTGGCTACTCTTCATCTAGGCATTGTTACATCAAAATTTAAGCACACAAAAACAATAGAATAAGACTGAAATTTTAAATAAAATATAGACTACATGAGACATTTCAGGCAGTAGACTTACTGTAGATGATGATTTTCTACATTTCCCAGAAAATTGTGACCACAGGCCACTCTGATTGATGGGGTCAGGCTCTGACTGAGAAGTGGATTGGAGCTTCTCCTGGCTCTGACAAGGATGCCTGCACTATGTTAAATTAGACAGAGCCTCTGCTCTCTGATGAGCACAGCTCAAGCCCACATCACCTGTTTAAAGAAACAGTGACCTTAGTTAAGATCTATGACACAGACTTGGAGGACAGGAATGAATACTTTTCCAGCTTTCTCCCCCACTAGCAAGACAAAGGACTTGAAAGGCCTGGTTATGCACTGGGGGCAACTGCACTCTGAAGGTCTAGTAGTTAGTTGATAAGGAGGTGATCATCGGAGGGAACCCTTTCTAAATTCCCTTTTCTAATAAGGAAACAATATAATTTCTCTTAATTTCTCTTAGGGTAATAGTTACCATTTACAAGTACTTCCCCAAACAATCATCGCAACTCTGTCTTCTCTGATCTGAGTTTTATGCAGTGATTCAATGTGTAAGCTCGGGCCCTCCTTCAACACCTGTGGTTCATCCAGGGCCCTCCTTCAACACCTGAGAAGCCTCATTCAAGAAGGATGCCAGCTCTCTCCTGCTACCTTCTGCTCACTGAGAGGTCATTTTCCCTTCTCTCCCTGTACTGTTTTTATCAATTCCAGTGAGCTCTGGTATTACTTTCTTCTTCGCCATTTAGTTATACATTGAAAGTAGGGCTCAGTCTATTGGATTGCCACACTGATGTGGGAGCTCTATCCTCTTAGGCTCCTGCAGTAGGTCTCTCACTTTCTCTTAGATGGACCCACCAACTGGCAATGCCCATTTGCCTTTGGGAGTATGTAAAGGGGCTGCCTCCTGAGAAATACTAGAGATTCTACCCCAGGGCTCTGCCCCACTGGTGATCCACCAAAGGACACTATGAATTCCAAGACTGTGTCATTTTTCTCTTCACTTGACAATTAAAGTAGAATTTGGGAATTTTGAGTAGCCATTAGGCGACTGAGTCAGGACATTAGTGATTTAATCATTAATATCTCAATGAAACATTGTTTGCAAATCTACTGCATGACATGTATTATACTAACAACTGGAAATAGGCAGTCAGTTCCTTAATGAGTCTCTAGAATGGGGTAAAGCTGGATTTTCCCTTGTGTATATTTAAATGTTCATAAGATCAACCCCCAAATAACCCAGAAGACAAAACATGACAAACACAAAAGTAGATCAACACCATGGGAATCCACAAAGACACCTAGGGAGCAAATAAGATCTCGCACCAATCTGGAGGACTCTAACTTCTTTTTCTTTCTTCTCCTTTTTCTTTCTTTCTTTTGTTGTTTTTGTTTTTAGACAGAGTCTCACTCTGTCTCCCTGCGTAGAGTGCCATGGCATCATCATAGCTCACGGCAACCTCCAACTCTTGGGCTCAACTTCTTTTCTACTTCTTTCTTTCTTTTTACTTTTGTCATTATTATTATTAAACTTGTCCTTTTATTGATTGATTGATTGATTTGTTATTTCAGATTGATATGAGGGTACAAATGATGCCATGGTGTACATATAGCAAAGTTTACTAATTAATTCATGTGTTGATGGGTGCTTGATGGGCTGTGGGGACTTTCACTTCTACTTCCACTCGTTGGTCATCCTCAGATCCTCAGGGTACCTCAGGATAAAACTGTGAAGTAATGACCTCTGCTATGCCGCAAAATATGTCTATAGAAAGTCACAGTCCTGGCGGTGCCCGTAGCTCTGTGGGTGGGGTGCTGGCCATGTACACTGAGGCTGGTGGGTTCAAATCTGGCCCAAGCCACCTAAAACAACAATGAGCACGGCAACAGAAAAATAGCCAGATGTTGTGGTGGGTGCCTGTAATCCCAGTTACTTGGGAGGCTGACACAAGACGTTCACTTAAGCCTGAGAGTTTGAGGCTGCTGTGAGCTGTGATGCCATGGCACTCTACCCAGGGCAACAGCTTGAGACTGTCTCAAAAAAAAAAAAAAAAAGAAAGAAAGAAAGTCACAGTCCTACTTTTAGCAAACTCAACCTAACAAACTAAAGGAAAAGAAAGGAAATCTTGAAAGGAAAGCAGAATTGCTGTCTCTCTTTTAACATAATATGCTAATTTTTTTCAAAAAATAATAATATATCTCTTTATTTGAATGCTGAGTTCTATGATAGGCAGATAGAGGCCCCTCAAAGATGCACACACCCTAATCCCCAGAACCCATGAATGTGTTACTTGGTGAAAGAAATTTTTCAAATGTCATTTAGTTAAATATCTTGGGAAGGGGAGATTATGCTGTGTGCCCTGGGTGGACCCAACGTCCTCACAGGGGTCCTTGCAGAAGAGGCAGAAGAGTGAGAACCCCAGAAGCAGATGTGACTATGGAAGCAGAGGCCCCAGAGATGCGTCATGATCCATGGGGTAGAGGCGGCCCAGACTCTTCCCAGATTCTCCAAAAATCACAGCTCTTCTCATTCATTTTACACAAGATAATAAAACTCAATGCTTGTGTCCTGTTAAGCCTCTGGGGGTGTGAAAATTTCTTCAGCTGTGATAGGAAATTAAAATAGGCATACAAGGAGTTTAATCAACAGATACTTCATTTCCATTGGGCTTTTAGGAAAGAACTAGCAGTATGCGTGAATTTGGAAAATGCTGCTGATCATTCACAGGAAGAAGAAAACCTACAACTCATCTGATTCAAAACATCCAGATGATTCACAGATAAGGCGAACACGTTGGGAAAGACTCAGTGACTCGAGGGTCTTCGTTGTTCCACTTGACTCTGGACAGAAACAACTGGGACAAAGAACTAAGAAATTCCTGGGACGGGTACATGTCACTCAGAGGGTTACACGGAATCTTGTCATAGTCCTTTGGGAAAGTACAAGATGCACACAGCCCCCGAGCGCCTTTGATTCTTATTTCACTGACAGGGAAGCATTACATAAGTTGAAAACCAATGATTTTAAAGTGAGTAGCATGTTACAGATGAACGCACTCAGGCTCCTGTCTCAGTCTTAACATCTGTGATTCTGAAGGTCCACAAGTAATTTCCTGAAACTGTTATACGAGTAATTTAAAGAAACCTAAACTCATGAAGGAATAGGCTAATGGTCGATGTAAATACGACCAATTAAAACCAATTTCACTAGGGGTATGGAGGACAAATGTAAACTTGGGCTATGCTAAGACCAAGGACATTTCAAGCTGCTCAACCTCAATCATGCACCTTCCTTTGATGCAAATCGTTAACAAACTGGAAATCTCTTGTCTTACTTACAGTTTCTGAAATTTGTCAACATTGTGGTGAAAAAGTTGGCATCATCACTCACATTTCTGCTTTTCTTTAGGGGGAAAAAGCAGTAAAGACTGTTCCTTGGCATCATTATCTCCACCTCGATATGACTTGCATACCTGCTCCACTGCTCTGGTTCAAGACAATTAATCCTAATATCCAACCCTCCTGCAGTAATTTCTCATCTTGGCAGGTCTCTTTCTGCAATGGCTAAAGGGGAGTGGCCGTGTTCCCAAAGCTTGGACTCGGCCAGATGGACCTTTCCTCACACATGAAGAGCTTGTCTGGCCTCTCCCTTTCTCTCTTCTTTCCCCCCCGTCCTCCCTTCCCTCCTTCACATCTTCTTTGTGCCTCTCCCTTCCCTTCCTTCTCATCTCTCCTTTCCTTCCATCTTCCCTCCTTTTTTCTCCTTTCCTTCCTTCCTCCTTTGTCACTCCCAGCTCCTTCTTGATCCTTTCTTTTTTTCTCTCCTTTTTTTCTTAGTTCCCTAAAAACAAGTTTGACTTCAAAAATCAAAAATAAACAAAGCAAGGGAATCCCAGGGAAACCTCACCCAGCTTTTCTGCGTGGTGGAGAACATTGACTGTAGCCCCTCTACCAAGCGTAATTGGGTGATTGAGAAATGGCAGGGAGTGATGGAGATGGAAATAGCCTCTATTATCATCCCTTCCTTACTCAGGGAAAAAGCTCCAGTGCCCTAATTTTTTTCAACCCAATTCCAATTTCATATTTATGAAAAGCTGGTCTCTGCCCCTCCCCAGCAATCTGCTTATTGAACATCCTTTTCTGCAAGCATAATTATCTGCGTCATCCCTTGATATCGCATTCTTTTATTTCATTTTCCTCTCCACCTCCTGCTGTGCTGACTGCCATCTCCACACTCCATCCTCTGACCAAGAGAATAGGTCATTGATTTTTTTTTCCCCCAAAGTCAGTACCACTCTGTGAATTGGTCTTGATCCCCAGAGACAGTGAGTGTAAGAGAGAGAGAGAGAAATGGAGAGGGCATGCTAACACCACAGTAGGACACTGGGTCAGAGGTCCCCATCCAGTCTGGGATGGCTACATTGTGTTTCCTCCCTCCCCTGTCACCATCTCTTCTAATGGCAGATGCTCCTGCGTGAGTGCTTATATTGGAAATTGGATGTCATTTCTGTGCGGGCATATGATTATCATATGTACACACGAGCTTTAGCCAAGATCTGCATTTGGAAAGCAAGTGAGCAACCAGGACGATATCCATTAGTCTGCAATTGTGGATTATTTTTTGTAACCAGCCTAGAAAGACTGCATGTCATTTATTCACATTTCAGATAGCTTGGACAGACAGAACATTTACTGAGAACTTTGCAAATCAACACTCCACAAAGCTACACAGTACTCCTACTTTGAAAGAAATAAATCAGCACAGGCTGCCCAGCAGAGACTGTGCTTGGTAGATGCTTCTTGTCTGTCTCCCTGATTCTGAGATTTGATTTATAATCCCCCTAAAATATGTTTTATTGTAATAGCAAAGAAACAATCTATCAATTAATTATTGAGTGAGAGTCTATTCCATGCCAAGCTCTAATCTAGGTACATGAAATATGGCAATGAACAAAGCAGGCAGCGTTGTGCTTTCAGCAAAGGGGTTGGGTGGGTGCAAATGAGATCATTTTACTTCAGAATTGTGCTCTAATTGTACAGAACTTGATTTGACTGCAGACTCCACATAACCCCCCGATATGCCCTGTATGTGTGTGAATACGCTCTGAGCACACTCAGGGTGTCGTCTAGTGTGTTTATGCTTCTGTCTGTGTTTCGAGTCTGTATCTCCATATCCTCGTTTGTTATTTCTTAGTGCTGGAAATGAGTTATTCCTGTCACATACAGTAGATCACGGAAAGAAAAATGTTTCCAGACATTTTGTGATTAACCTATTACCATTTTTTTAAAAAGTCACTGGTTTCTGATCCTCCTTTTAATCTGTAGACGTAGGTGTTTTTGTTGTTACTGTAGTTGTTTTTGAGACAGAGTCTCACTTTGTCACCCTCTATAAAGTGCCATGACATCACAGCTCACAGCAACCTCAAACTCCTGGGCTCAAGCGATTCTCTTGCCTCAGCCTCCCTAGTAGATGAGACTAAAGGTGCCCACCACAACGCCAGCTATTTTGGTTGTTGTTGTTGTTTGTTTGTTTAGCAAACCCAGGCCAGGCTTGAACCCACCAGCCTGGGTGTATGTGGCTGGCACCCTACCTGCTGAGCTATGGGCACTGAGCTGGTATGGCTGTATTGTTTTGTCTGTTGGTTTGGGTTTTTTTTTATTAAAATTAGCATTATCTGGAAGGTACTATTTATAGGGCAAGCCATGTTAACCTGCTAAGCACCTATTACCTTTAATTAATGTGATAAATCTTTGCCTCTTTACCTAAAAAAGACATTATTTGTGAAGCGTCTTTCTCTGTTATGTTGATAACACTACACACAAATAAACGTGACTGTTAGAACTATTGTGGCATCATAAAGAGGAATTTTTATGTATATATAACATCATTTTCTTCTACCTCAACTTTCCTCATCTTTCCCCAAACTCATTGTTTTAATCTCAATCAATGTCTACATGTGCCTTGAAAAAGAGATGACTACTTCCCTGGCTCTTATTGGAATTATGAGTGTTCATGACTAGAAAAAATAGTTTTTGTTTATAATATTTTACTGCTACATCAAATAGTTGTAACACAGGTTTATTTCATTATCTAGACATAGTTCTCCACTTACCTTTCACAGCCTTATATTCTTTGAATACATTGAATTAGTTAAATATTTTTATTTGATTATATAATTCTCTGCATATTTCAATCCAATTCCTTCTCTCTTAGGCTGAAAAAGCCTGAATACTAGAAATCATACTGTGGATTTTGAAATTACGTATTTAATAGATTGAATGGAGTGTTTTTATAACTGATATGTAAATATGTGCAACTATGCAAGGAGCTTTGAGAAAAAACTTGACAATGCAGGTCACAGACATAACAGATTAAAAAATGGTCCTTTTACAAGTGCATCATTTGTAAAATATTGGAAGCAACCAATATGTCCTTCAAATAGGAGCATAGATAAATGTTGGTATAATCCACACAGTGAAATATTATTAAGCTATAGAGAGAAAGGAGCTAGCAAGCCACACAAAGACCCGGGGGAAACTGAGGGAGAGTCAGCAGGAGAAAGAAACCATATGATCAGGTTGCACAGTGGGATGATCCCGACACTATGACTATTGGAAAAGGTAAAACTGTGAGATGACAAAAATATCAGTGGTTTCCAGGGATCAGAAAATAAATAGGCAGGACGCAAGCCAGAGGAGCTACTTGGTATGATACTGCGATGGCAGGTACCCATCTTGTGAAAATCCGCAGAACCACCATGCAACAGAGGATGAACTCTAATGTCAACTGGGGACTTTAGCTAATAACAGTGAGTCAGTACCGGTTCATCAGCTGTAACAAATGTATCGCATTAACACGCAATGTTAATATAGTAGCAACTGTGTGTTGAAGGGGAGGGGTTTATAGGAACTCATTGTAACTTCTGCCCAGTGTTTTCTGTAAATCTAAAAAATTATAGCCTTTAGAGAAAATGTTTAAAAGTATCTTAAGATAGCTGATAGAGGACGTTATCATTAAGTATTAGAATCGTGGTATCGTACAACCTTATTAGATAAGGTTGGAAAAGTTATTTCATGTCTGTCAACTAAGAGTGAGAATCAACTCAGAATTTCTGGAACAATTGCATTCCATTCTTAATGGCAGGTCCTTAACACGAGCTAGAATGTGAGCTAAAGTGAAGACCCCCAAATGTTAGTTATTCATATTCTAGAAACTTGTATATATATACACATAACATTGAAAATGGATTTCTCCGGCAAAAAAAGTACTCTTGATAAGTATGACACCTTTTGCAGTGCTAGCATATCCATTAAAGCTAAATTCTGTTGCGATGCCCAAGAGTAATACGAAGCAAGATGTAACTCAGTATAATTCACATTAAGTATGTGTTGCAAGTCAGTACAGGTAAACTGTACTGGGCAATTCAACAGCCATAGGAAATCACTCTTCAGTGAATCCCTTAATTTATGCTTGAGGAACAGTTTGCATTACCTGGTTCCCTTACACAGATGGCATGTCCCATTGGACTTGCATCAGCCTTTTTAGTGGGTTTTTCTCCCCAAATGTTCTGAGATGTTCCATGTAACAGTGGCATTGCCGGGCCCAGGCCTTCCTAGTTTCCTCTGACCTGTTTCCTTTGATCTCCACGTAGAAACTCAGCCTTGTGTTTCTGAGCTTCCTTCTCTGCTGTCTACTTCAAGGACGCTTGAACTTTCCCGGAAAGTCAGAGTCAGTGTCCAACTCAACTATCAGCCTGGCTGGTGTCAGCACACCCCACTGGTTTTGTGCTCAGTGATGTAGCCTAGCTGTGCCCCTCCCACCCTCTTAAAATTGGCGTGAAGGGATATGACCAACCTGGCCCCTTGACCCAAAAGAGGGACTTTGTTTTTCTTTTCTTTTATAAGCTTTGTTTTGTCATTTTGAAACGCATGTGTAGGTCAGTCCAGCGACGTTTTCCTTCCAGGTGCAAATTTGGTGACTTGGCATCGGCCACACTAAGGGCAGCTTGCACAGTAACTGTCTTTCCAAAGTGTGTTTTGGTGTTCATGTACCCAATGAATTCTTCCACAAAAATTCTTTGACAACCTAGGAAAATTTAATGGTGATACTCTCTTCTTGCTCACCTAGACTATCCCCAGCTCCTGAACATGGGTGTTTTATCTGGTTAGGTTGTTGTATCCTAAGTACAGACATTGAAGGAACCCTTCCCTCCTTTCAAATTCACTTTTAATTCAATTTAGTTACTATCACTTAAATCTTTAAGTACACATTAATTATGTTGAACTTAATAAAGCACATAATGTGTTTATAAGAACTGAGTGAGTACTTCAATTTACAACAGGCATAGAGCAGTCTTCAGCAGAAGCCACCTGCATGCTGCTTGCTTAAGGGTTTAACGTTACCTTTCAGTTAGAAAGGGTTAGATCCAACAAGAATGATGATTTTTCATTGTCTTTATAAAGAAAGACACAAACACATTAACAGTATGTGTTAGTACTTTATTAATCACACTCCAGGTCTGCAAGAAAATAAATATTACTCCGGGTACATGTTAACATCACATTTCCATCAAAAATGGAAACTTCATCTATTAGATCTTGGCTTACTCAGCTGAAAGGTGAAAATACACACAATTAACAGCTTATTTCTCCTGGCATTTGGTCCACCAGTAGAGCAAATCTCAAATTTTATTTCACTCCATTCAGTGGCTAGGGCAGGGGAATCCTATATTTTTCTCCATTCTTCCCCCCAGACATCAATAACCTGTTGTAAAAAAAGAAAAACACATGGTGGAAGAGCTCAACACATCTCAAAAAGTTTTGGTGCTCAAGCAAAATTAAACAGAACTTTGCAAACTGTAAAGTGTCATAAAGGCACAAATTGTTGTTTTTGTTGCTCAAGTATCCCGACTACAACTGTATAAAAATGAAGATAAGTAAATGTGGAAAAAAATTATTGTTTCTAAAGGAAATTACTCTACCACATCTGCAGATAATTAAGGGATAAACCAATCAGGTTGCATTGACTGTAGGCAGAGAACGTTATCTGGACCAAGTAGATGCTCAACTAGCATCGTGTAGAACTTAAAAATGAGTAACAGTGTTCTCACTGAAGCCTCTGGTTTGCCAGATCCCACTACCTTGAGAGGCAATTGTACTGAGACAGTCCTGACATTTCTCAATACAGTGCTGAAAAGACAACATTGATTATTCAGGACAATTGATCAGGAGCAGCACTTTCCAAGCACCCACTGTTTTTCTTACTAACACAGTACCAAGATCTGTGCTATCCGTTCTTCTGGGTAGGCTATCAATAATAACAGTTGTCTTTGATTTTAGGAGCACACGTTCCAATATTATGTACCTGAACCTCCAAGAGATGGCCAAAGACACATTTTATCCTTGTTAAGTCTTCTGATACTGGCTTAACAGGAAACATAACTCTCAGATACTAACTCAGAATATATGGCACAGACTCACCCAACTTTTCAAATGCTTTCTCTTTCCTATCATACAGTTTTATTGCGTTTTAATGGTGTTGAGAGATATACTGTCACGAGGGAATGTATTTTTATCTTGTGTCATATAAAACCTGGCTCTAGCATCCAAACATTGGCCACATCTGTTAATACACCAAAGATTGACCTTCTCTCTTTTATTTTTTTCTATTCAAACCTGACAGTTGACAATTTTTAAAACAAACATACAGTCAACAGCAAATGCATTCCATCGTAATTTATTCTTTATCCATGTAGATAACCACACACACAACCACCTACACTGTGCACGATGCTTGCTGCTTAATGAACATTGGCCACTATGGAGGCAGAGGAGAAATCCAGGTGTGTTCATGGTGGAGACCCTCCTGCCGAGTGGGTCTAAGCGTCTTGCCACTTTGCTTTGATCAATACGGCTGCAGCTGGTGAACTGACTCTCCACTCCTAGTGCTTCCTCTATGTCTCAATTTTTTCCCCCAAGGAAGATTTGTAACAGATTTTAGTAGGATCACCTCTGTTGGACGTTAGTGGTCCCATTCCCACTCTGTCAGAGACAGATCAGCCTTATTAATCACACTCAGGACCACTAATACCGACAATCTGTCACAGCCGCTGATGGCAGGCACTGTTCACTGCAAGTACAAACTCACCCCAAGACCTGACGATTTGTCCCAGGCACCGTGTACCACAAAACAAACAGACTCCACCGGTTGTGCCTGCTATTTCCATCTTCTATTCTCTTTTCTTTATTTTCTTCCTTTCTTTTTTTTTTGTAGCTCAAAGCTTATCAAGTGTAAAAGACATTTTCTCTTGAAAAAATGCTTATCCAATGTTATCGCCTTCCTGCTCCGGGTTGAGCTCAGCTGGCGAAGGGTCATCACGCAATCCCTCTGTGATAATGTCAGTGAGTCAATAGAATGAATTGGAGATTTTCATTTCTAACTGAATTCTGACAATCTGCTTTTAATTTGTCTTATAGTATTTAAGAAGAAACTATGGATAACAGCCTGCAGTTATTTGCTAATGTAAATCTTCCATTTTCCTGTAGTTTATTGTTCTTTATTTCTAAGATGAGCTCTCTAGGAGAGGTGAGAATAGAATTAGTATGACCCCATCAGAATATCTTATTAGCATAAGTGAACCTAAAAAGTTGACCGCAGATGCATATGAGGCTAATTCTAATAATCTGTTTGGTGTGATAAGTTACTGTATTAAGACACATATACAAAATAAGTAATCCTTTTAGTAAATGCTATGGATTCGGCACCTACTTTTTGCCAGGTTCATGCTGAGTATTTTAATTTCATCATTTTATTTGCATTTTCTCGTTTTATGCTGTTATAACACAGTAAGATTGGCTAACCTTCTTCATTTTACAGATCAAGAAACTGAGGCTGGAAAGAAATAAGAAACTTGATTCAAAACACATAACCCAAAACAACGGGGCCAGACTCGCATCCAGGCCTGTTTGCCACTAAAATTTGTGGTCACCAATAGCACTTCACAACACATCGATTTATATACCTGTGTGAATGTGTAAAAAACCCAATGCATTCTTAGTATTATTCCCCACAATGTCCAAAAAAGGCAAAGAGTTGAAGAAAATTATTTCAGTCATTGCTTCGCCAGGTGCCTTTTCAGGTTTGTGGCCGTTCCCAACACCCCGGCCGGTCTCTGTGATGTGATCCTGCCCTCCCTGGCCTGGGGCAAAGCCCGTCAGCTCATGGGCTTCCACCAGGGCCACCCTGGCCAGCCCAGTCAGGTGAGCTCTCTCCAGAGTTTAAGAATGAAATGAGAAAACCAGTGAATCCTGTGTGTGGCCGATGGCAAGAGACAGATGCAGTTTGGACGCTGAGAGTTAGCTGCCTTTCACCCTGGGCACTGAGAGCCAGAGTCACCCCGTTTGCCAAGACAAAAATAAAGCAGTTTGATGCAGACAAAAAAGGAGTCCGAGTTGGCTAATTCCAGGTGACAACCCCTTTCGAGGCCATGCTACAGGCATATTTGGCATTCTTTGAGACACCTTGATTTCAAGACTGAAATATTTTCAAAACTGTTATGCTCACAATCATTGCTTTTAGTAATGATCATTATGTTGGTTCAAAATCCTTGAAAGCAAAAGGGGTTCAACTAATACATACATTTTCTTTGTTTTCTTCTTTATCAATCCAGATCATAACTTATGAGACATGAGTGATTGTAAGAGTGTCTGAGCTTCCCCCGTGTGTGTGTGTGTCTCCTTGGTAGAACAGACACAGTATCCTCATATATAGTGTATTTACCAAACAGGTGCTGAGATGCCCTAATGACTCTAAGAACAGAAGCCACCTTTGCATCTCCAAAGACTGTGGTCAGTGCAATAGATGACAGGGTCACCTTAAAATACTGACAATATGAGGAGCCAGGCCACATATCCAAAGTCCAATGTCTTTAAATAAAAAATGGCATTTGCCACAAGGTCTGAATGTCTACCCAACTATTACCTGTCTCTCCACAATCGCAAAGGGTCAAATCAGAAACACCACAGTTGGCCTTTCAAATGTGTATGTGTGATTTTATCAGAAAATGAACACTCGGCACATAATATCTACTAATACTTTTTTCTTCTATCAATAACAGGGGAAAGAATTATTTTCCAAGAGAGTTTAGATGATGTTGTTTTTCTTTTAAGCCTCAGAAATTAGCCTTTTCAACAGATTTTAGTGTCTTTTTGTTGCCAACATACTGCTTGCCATGAATATATCAAGTGCATTCAGGCCTCTAAACTCCAAATCACTCCCTCTCCCCATTTTTTGCCTAATAAAATCCTAATCAGGCATGGCAACCATAGTACAGTGGCTACGGTGCCAGCTACATGCACAGGGTTCAAGCCCAGCCAGTTAAACAACAATGACAACTACAGCCGGGCGTTGTGGTGGGCACCATTAGTCCCAGATACTTTGGAGGCTAAGACAAGAGGATCACTTAAGCCCAAGAGTTTGAGGTTGCTGTGAGCTGTGATGCCACAGCACTGTACCCAGGGCAACATAGTGAGACTGTCTCAAAAATAAATAGATAAATAAAAAATAAAATACAATCCTAATCAATGTAATGTCCCAATTCAGGTGAAATGTCTTCTTCTTCTTGCAGGCCTCCCTGATAAGTTCTCCCACCCAAAGCTCACATGACTATTGTGTAGTCATGGAACGTGTGTGTCAGAGGCAAAACCCACATACTTACATCCTTCACTAATTGAATTTTTGATGAAGACTATGTCTAACTTATTTTTAATTAATTGAAAAGTAAAATTTCTAGTACATTGGCACATTTGTTTAATAGAAATTTAACAAAGGTTTGTTGAATTTAAATAAACCCAAATACAAGTCCACTTTTTAACTTTCTTGAGAGTGAGGTGTGTTTTGAGTTTAGACTTTTTTTTTTAATTTCAGAAGGGTATTATGGGGCACCCAGCTGGGCTTAGGGCTATTCTCTGGGTTAAACACATTAGTATTTCAATCTATAGATTCTAAAAGTAGCCCTAGGAAGTGGGATAAATAAAGACTTCAGGTTGCCCCAATTAAGTTCACTATATAACATCTTTATAAAACAAAACAAATGAAGAAAAGATCTCACAACTTTTGGGGTTCATAGGATTTTGGATTTCAGAATTATAGAGAAAGGACTGTGGACTTGGAATTCTATCAGGGCTTCTAAACACAGTTAATAAAACCTTACCCCAAATTATATTCTGCCCTTTAAGATGAAATTCTTCAGGCTATAAAACTATTAAAACTTTGGTTATCATGTGCTTTGGGTTGCCCCAGTCACTCTCGGATTACAGTTATCCAGGCTAATATACAAAATGAAAATATCATTTGCTTTTAATATGGACACCCTAGTGATATTTAATATTTATTCAGTGTCCTCATAATAGCCAGATGAGGCAGGTATTATTTCCATATTTACCAAAATGAGAATTGAAGGAAAAAAAGGTCAATTGACTTGTCCAAGTTCTCACAGCTGAAAATAGTGGAGTGTGGATTTCAGTTTAGATTAGGGTGACCAGACGTCCCGCTTTTAGCGGGACAGTCTGGATTCTTTTTTTTTTTTTATTGAATGATAACTATATACATTAATGCACTTCTGGGGAACAGTGTGGGGTTTTCACATGCAATCTGAAATACTTCCATCAAACTGGTCAACACAGCCTTCATGTCATTTTTTCAGTTATTGCTTTAAAATGTTCACATTCTACTCTTAGAAAGATTCACCTATACCCCTATACGATAAACCTCAGAAGTGATCCCTCCAAACCCCCTCCCTCCTCCCATTCTCCCGCCCTTCTCCCCCCCCCCCATATTCTTAGGCTGCTTGGTTATAGCTTTCATATAAAAGGTATAAATTAGTTTCATAATAGGGGTGTGTACATTGGATACTTTTTCCTCCATTCTCGTGATACTTTGCTCAGAAGAACATTCTCCAGCTCCATCCTTGTGAATATGAAGGACGTAA